>VNJW01000597.1:0-110952 GCA_008042615.1 Drosophila auraria
CTTAATGAAATTAAAACCGTAATTCTAAAACTATAAAAAACGACTATATCTCGAAATTTATAGAAATTCGTTGAAAAACAGAGAAATTAAAAATTTTTTTACATTAATTTCGCCATCATTCCTATGGCAGCTATAGGATATAGTGGTCCGATTTCGGCCGTTCCGACATATATACTGCGTGCTAAAGAAATAAGACTATGCTGAAAATTTCAGCCCGATAGCTCAAAAACTGAGAGACTAGTTCGCGTAGAAACCGACAGACAGGCAGACGGACAGACAGACGGACAGACAGACGGACAGACAGACGGTCAGACAGACAGACGGACATGGCTAGATCGACTCGGCTGGTGATGCTGATCAAGAATATATACACTTTATGGGGTCTGAGATGCCTCCTTCACTGCGTTGCAAATATCATGGCAAAATTATAATACCCTCTGCAAGGGTATAAAAAAACTGAAAACGATCTGTTATTGCGATCCTATCCCAAGTGAAAGTCAAACTAATGTGATTCTTAAAAAAAACATTACGTTTTATTAAGGAATTTCATCTTTGAAATCAAGGAAAATAAATAAGATGGGAGAATAGATACATGAAAGCTTGCTTATTTTTTTTTAATTTCTCTGTGAGAAAATTGCAGTTTCCTTTTAAGTACATTAACATATTATATTGGCTTATTTGAGCTTTATGAGCTTATTCAGTTAGTTGTTAATAAATAAATGAGTAACAAGGGAATCATTAATGAAGAATTTTTCTACCCTTGCAAAGGGTTTTTGACCAGAAGTTTGCACAAATTAGCGAATTTTGTGTTTTCTTGGCAGCCTCTTATAGCCAATATGAAAGTGATAACCAAAAGACGTATATTTTCCAAATTTGCCAGTTCAAATTTTAATTATTAATATTATTGTAAGGACTTCTGAACCCATAAAAGAGTGTAATTCGAAATATTTAAAGATTTTTCTTGTAGAGTTGTTAACATAACAAATATAGGTATTTAACGCACATTATTTTTGGCTGAACAATGTATTTAAAGAATGCTATTGTTTTTGAAACATTTCGTTCAAAAATTACTCACAAAAGGAAAGGATTTTTAAGAACTCTTAGCAATGACCTCGGTTCCTGTGATTTCGCTATTATTTCTTTCCGTGTGGCTTCGTTTCCATTCTACTTTCGGCTGGACGCGAAATCCAGTCACCGACCGACTTTGAGCCCCATTCAGGGGCCGATTGCGCAACACCGATCCGAGTCCCAATCGGACTTGGAGTCGGAGTCCGAATCAAAGCTATTTTTAGCGGAACCCTGTGGGTCGCCGTCTCGTTGGTTAACTGTGCTGCTGAGCGGTTTAAATCGCTCGAAATCAAAAAAAAAAAAAGGGTCAACGTATTTGGTTTCATAAACAACAAATGGCCAAAAATCGAATCGAATTCGGAGAGCGGAGTGGTTGGTGGTTGGCAAGGGAGTTTCTAAGGAAACAGTTTGTCATTCGCCACAGTCAACAGGGAACCGTCAACAGCAGCAGCAGGAAATTCCTTTCGGCAAACTCATCAGCCAAAGTAAACTGTGCGTCTCCGTTTTGGCGCGAGATTAATGACACTTGCTCCCGCTCCCGCCCTCGCCTCACCACCGTCCCATCCGCGTCCTCTTACTATCCGAATACGCATACGCATTTGCATATGACAACGGCAGTGGCTGCGGCAGTGGCAGCGGCAGCGGCAGGAGCTCCGTTGTTTGTTATGCAAGCAGTAAATTTTCAATAAATATACATAAAGCAACAAACAAATCAAATCAAACTCCACCAGTAGCTGTATCATCAGCAGCATCGCCTCGACTCGCCTCGGGCAGACAGCTGGACTGCCTCGTGTTGCTGCTGCTGCGGCTCTGGGTGTTGCTATTGGCGTTGCTTCTCTCTCGGGGCGGAGGAGGCTTGCCGGACAAACAGACACAGTGGCGATCAAAACAACAATACTGAGCACTGATATACAGAGATATTTCCTGTTTCCCACCACATAAGAGGAGGACTATATTTTGTGGTCATTTTATTACATTGCCCATTTTAGTTTTTATTTGTAATAAATTACTGAATTAAAGTAATAAAATACTGTTTGATTTACACAGAATTTTGAGCTGAATAATTGGCTACAACTTATTTTTTTACCTATTACTTCAATCCCTTTATCATATTAATAAAATCAAATAAGCTTAGATTCTTTATTGAATCTTGCGTATTTCCCAATTTATCCCTTTATAAATTTAATATCTTACTAATTTAGTCCTAATAAATATGTATTATACTTTTTGGAGATAGATAAGATTATAATATATTCTTTATACAAAACTGTGAGCTATATAATTGGTTATAATATATATTGTACCTGTTATTGAAAACGTTTTTTTATATAAATCAAATCCCTCCTTATAAGTACCTAATAGTGTTCGATTAAAGGATTAAATCCAAATCAGAAATAAGTAATAAAATGGTCTTAAATATTAAAAGCTAAAATCCTGTAATAAACAATCCTAGTTAAAGGTGACAATAACTCATTTAGAGATAAGTGTCTGAAAAAATGCCCAAATATTGTTTAGACTTTACGTCCCAGGAGACCCTTAAGTAATATAATTTTAAAGACAACCTTTGGATGCTATTCCCCTGACCACAGCTGTCCAGACTAACCAAACTGATGCTGATACTAAGATCCATAAGCTTTTTTTGCCTCGTCTGCTAGCCGGCTGGCTGTTTGTTTTTCCGCAGCTCGGACGTCACGTCACGCGTTGCACATGCGCAGTGTTGGCCCGAAAAAAAAAACCAACAACAAAAAAGCGGAGAATACGCCGGCACTTGGGGCCCCATTCGAGAGACTACTAGTATTTGTATTTGTTGTTCTTGGCTCGCAGGACGGCTCATTAACAGCCGCCAGAAATGTCGCCGAGTAAACAGGAAATCCAAAGGATGGCCAAGTCAAAGCGAAAAGCGCGCGCGCGCGTGAAATCGCTATTTGCTTATTCTACGAGTTGTGGGTCCCCCTAAAGCCTCATCCCCAATCCCCAATCCCATCCACAGTTCTAGTCCCAGAATCTGAAGACCAGCAGACACAGCAAACCCGACAGCGGCCGCCGCGGCCTGTGTAAACAATATATCGGCTCAGCTCACACGAAATCGGAGCTGTTATTGAGTCTTCCGATCGTTGACCATTTGTTGATTTGTTGACAACTATGCAAGAATTTTGTTATTGTCTGAGATGGGTAATTGTACGTGGAAAAGCTGCTGTCTGCCGCTGCTGCGAGGGAAACGGAACACCCAACTGTCTGTCTGCGAGAAAGCTCCTCCACTCACATCACTTTTATTATTTTAATTTGTTTATTGCAATTGCGGGCTCACCTTTTTCAAAACTGCACTCGAAGTACTCTCTTAGTGATTATTTTTCGCACTTGGCCGTGTTTTTGTTTGCCAATTAATTAGCAGCGGGAAGCTTGCAAAATGATCGCCGTACAAGTGTCTGTAGTTGATATTTTCACGGCAAAATCAAACTTAATAATTGCAACACAAAAAAAGCAAAATAAAACACACAAAATTAAAAGTTACCACCGGGTTCTTGATCGTTTTTTTTTTGCACACTATTTCGCTGAGCTTTCGTATTTCGAGTTTATTTACATTTCCCCGATACTGAGTTCTGTTCTGGAACCACGAAGCTGCTGCTGCTGCGAACCGTGCGCTCCATCTGATGGTCGAATGCCGACTGAATTTTGAAAACCAAAGTTCTCATTTAGGTAAGAAAAGAGACGGCAGTCTTACACCCAGACACATGAGCGGCCGCCACAGGCCACAGGCACACCGCCGCACGCACAGTGGGGCGCGCTGGCCAAGCGGAGTGGAATTTGTTAAGTGATTTGATAGTAAGTTCAGATCTGTAAAACAAGGCTGAATTTAAGCTTTTTATTTTATGGGAAATAAAAAGATTTGAGGGTGCCGGCTTAGGGTGCATAAATTGTGGAGAAATATGTTAATATAAAAAATAGAACATAAATATAATAGAAAAATATAATGTTTCTTAAATACGACACACATACTGAATTTGTCTTATAAAAGACAAGATTCAGAGGAGATTTTAAATTTATGTAGAATATGTATTGACACTTTGTAGTCGCCAAAATGTAGGCAATGTTTTTTGCCAACTTTTCATTGGCATAGCTCAGCTCTGTACTCTTTTTTTCAAAATAATGAAAGACTATAAAAAATGAATAATTCTAAAACAGAAACTGAATTTTATTACGGGGCTTCCCGGCAAAAAAATCCCACAAAAATTTAAAAGGAAAATTCTATAATAATTCAATAGAAAGTTCAATATTAATAACATCATGGTAAACATAATAGAAAAAATAATTGTTTCAGCTTAGACTCTCATGCTTATTATTTTAAAAATTGAACAGTGATAATTTAATCTTCCAACACAAAAGAATATAATCTTTTGGACAAGCAAAATGTAAATAATTTTCTAAATTTAATTATGTCCCGATAACACTTCCTATGCTGTTAAAAGTGTATAATTTTAAGTTTTTAAAGTTACATGCATATTTTTTTAAATGTTATCCAATTTTTTCTATGAAAGCTTTCGGTTACAGTTGGTTGATCCGGTTAATTTTCATCCAGAATCTGCCTAGGCACATATATTTACCATGGCTCCAGTGTCATATTAATATCTATTAACTTGAGTGAGTTATCAATTTTATCCAAAAAACATGCCAATTTCTCCACCGTGCAATGTGGGCTGCCGGCTGCTGTTCGTCTGTGTGCGTGAGAGGCATGTAAATAACTCGCTCAACCGCTTTGCGGCAACATGTTGCCGGAAATGCATTTCCGGCTGCATTGCCCCCGTGTTGCCAGCAACATGTTGCACGGCGACAGCCCAGCTCAGCGCGGCTCGGCTCGGCTCAGCTCATTAAGTGCAGCCAGCGCATACATAGAAGCATAGCTTTATCTTTATCCACGGCCTTAACTGTCTATTGTTTGGCCAGAGAGCAAAGCGGCTGCCAGTCAGGCAGCCGAGAAAAACGATTTCTTTATGGCGCAAACAGCGTCATAATTTAGATCTAATTGTCAGATATTCGCGGGCTGAGCTTTGCTTTGCTTTTCAGATTTTCCCTGCTGCCGCCGCCAACTCCTCTGCAAATGAAGACATTTGACGACGACGGGAGCTGCAGCCGGAGCCGCGGAACTGCAACTGGACAGCTTAGCTACTGAGGAGCAGTGCGATTTCTACGTCAATTACGGCGCGGAGCGTTTTATTGGCCAATGGCGTGCTGGGCGCGTATTAAGCCCGCTCGCTGATAGCTTAACCTCCGGCTCCTCCACCGGCAGCTGCACCTGCACCCCCATCCGCCACCTTAACCCACTAATGATGGCCACCGCGGATGCAATGCAATGTATGTGGCTGCCACATAGACGGCTATTTATTGGAAGTGCATCTAATGAGACACTGGCATTGCTGCCCACAATTTAAGGAGAGCGAATCGGGTTGGATGTAGTATGTGGGGAAAACCTGGGAATTTTAAAAAATCCTTTCTTTGAATGCCTTTTTTTGGTTTTAAAAAATAAATAATTGGGTAAATTTCGAAGCTACTTAAGATACTTAAAGTCACCAGTAGGTTGTGATTTATGGAAATTATGTTAATTAGTACCGAAAATGTTGAGATATAACTTAAGAGCTTCTTCAGAAAGTTGGTTCTTTGTTAAATTGAAACAAAACTAAAAGAAATTAGGTATTATATATGTGCAAAGTAATTAAGCCTTTTAGACCTTACATATTATTCTCAGAATTAAAACTTCGAAGCAAGAATAGTCAACCTTTCAGAGGAAAATCACTAAAATAATTAAAAATTTAGATAAATAATAATTTTTCCTTTAAATTAAATCATGGTTTTGTCCCCTTTTTAGGTCCCTGCATCGAGTGTGCACTGTATAACGTTCTTAAAATAACCGTTTATAAAATATCTCACTCTACTTAAAATGACATTCAAATTGGCAAACAGAATTAGCAAGTATTTTTTCCGATTTTATGAATGAAATCCGCAAACACATATTCCGCTGCTTGTTTCAGCTTCCGCCCCGTCAGAATAAATCAAATGTCTCGGGCACATCAAAGCGGCATCTATGACATTTGAACTGCCACCGGAAATGAATGAGTGAGCTCTTCGAAATAATGTTGGGCCATAAATAGCCTTAGATATTTCGTCTCATTCAATTTGCATATCAATCGGACAACGCTGCGTATGCGTAATTTTCCAATGCTCAGCTATCTTTGACATTTCTCACGATAATTAGTAGCAAAGCCAAAGAAGGGGTTGTGCCGAACGGCAGGAGGCGTGACCGAGGTGGGCCGAGATGGGCGGACAACAGCTTAAGTGACGGCAATTTGCGGTGCCTCAAGGATATTCAATGACAAAAAGAAATTGCCTTTGTATTAAGCCGTCTAGACTGATTTGCCTGCAAAATATACCATACACTATACTATAATATATGTGGCGTGTGTGTGCGGGTGTGCGGCTGTGTGTAATAGTCCGCTTAGGCTTGCCATGCTGTCGGCACTTTACATCAAAGTAAAGCCATTGCAATTGGCTAGACAGCGCCTTATAATCCTCTCCGTTAGTTTGGTTTACTCGTGTGCCCGCCCGGGTCGGGTGGGCAGTAGGAGTGCCTCGAACGGACTCCTCGTACGCACTTGGCCGGGATGTGTTGCGGTTTCGTAAAGGATAGTGCTGACCACGCTGACCAGGCTGCCCCAATTGGGCTATGCCGACCATAAATGATTAATTAATGAGTCTCGAACATTTACAATCACCAGATTCCTGCCACTGTTCTACATTTCCTTTTCCTGTGAATTGTATGTGATCACCACCGGACATTCCTTTTATTTTTGATATACCTTTTTGGAACGTGCTGCCGCTTGCATTTCAAAATGATGTGTTTTATTAGGTTTAGGTGAGTGAGTCATTTCCTTGCAGGCATCGCACTGAAACATGGAATAACCTTTCGATGAGTCGAGGAATGCAGATTAAGGTTTTCTATATTTGTAGCTTTCTAATATTTTCGGTTAATTTTATTTAATTTTTTTATTTGTTTAAATATTAAACTTACAAGCTTGATATTAAGAGTTGAAAATGCCTTTGTTTTTTCCTAAAAATGTTGAAAGCCATCAAATAAGTATTAATAAAATAACATAAACATTTTTAAAACAATTGAACCTTAGAATATATTATTTGAGCTGTAATAACTTCTATAAATCAAGAAATGTTTTGTTCATATAAGGAGCGAGCCTGCTCTTGTTTTCTTTTCATAATGAGAGGCATTAATACTAAATTTGGATTGGTTTTTAAACTTGAAGTCTAGGATATGTTAGCGTGAAAATTAAATGAAATATAAATTAGTAATTAAAAATATGTAGTATTTTGGTCAGTGTATTTCCAGCCCACACTGCTTTGCGGTGGGTCAAGAAAGCAGTTAAAAGTAGTCCAACTGCTTTGTGGCAAGCAGTACTGGGTTCCGGACTCTGCTGTCTGCCAACTAGATGGCGCTTTTAGTTAAAAATTTGAGCAATAGGTGGCTATCGCAATAATTAAAAACTTAGAAATTTAGTTTTGATTTAATTTAAAAATCTGGACATTTTCTTATGTAAGAAATTACAGTAATCTCATTCGGTGCATATAGTATATTTTGAAATGCTTATCAAGTGTTCTCTGAATGTGTATTCCTTTAATACTATCGAATTCATTAAACAATTAAAGTCATCGTTTTTTCAGGCTGTTAAAATTAAGAGATAAATCAAAAATCATAATTGCTACCCCGAAATAATTATAAATTCTTATAGACAATAAATCAAACTGACTAACCTACTGAATATTACTATAAATACGCCTTCTAGTCACAGATGCACACAGTGTCGCCGTTTTTATGACCCTTGAATGTTCCACCTAATTATGTAAAAATCCATAAACGAAGGAGTAAAGCCTTTGTTGGGAGTTTCAAATATGTGTGCGCGTAGCCGCAGTGCATTCATAAATCCGCAGAAACTTTCCATTTTAAAATCCGATTCCGAGAGTCAGCTGCAGCCGCAGCCGCAGCAGCTAATCACGTTCGAGTGACGACGCCCGAGACGAGTCGGAGGAGTCTCTTAGCAGGTCATGATGTGAATTCATAATTTCCGTATCTGTTCTGGCCAGGCGACGACGACAGCGAGTCGTTCTGTGCGTTTTATGTGATGTGTAAGGAGCATTTGAGCGATAGTTTGATTATTTTACGACGACAACGTGCCGAGAGCGCAATGGACACTTAAAAGATGTGTCGCTCGTCTAGAGTGACACTCTGTGACGAAATTGGAAATGCGAGATTAGCCCTGAGTTGAAAAATTCGAATCGAAAACGGCTATGGCAACTGTGAGCCCCATTAGCGTATCAATTACACACGTCATTGAAATTACTTAGAGTTGGTGGAGCGATTTCTCGCATTACACTCTTGACATCATTTCGGTTGGGCATTCGAGACTCCGGAGACACTGGAGACTGGAGATAGAGCAAGTGATCTTTGTTCACGACCGGAAGGCCGGCAAGAATGCGATATTTCATGTTCATTCATTGTTTTACGGTCCAATCGCAGTGAAAGTGTTTCAATGGCCATCGGTTTATGGCCGATTTTTCGCTTGAAAGGCGGCATTATGTGGGCGTCTCTGATATTTGGGTCAGCAGATCAATTACGCGCTGCTAGCCGCCTTTTTATGAGAGCCCGAACCTGTCGCCGGCGCTAGGCTAATAACTCTCGAAACTGAAACTGAGAAAAGGGTTTTATGACTCGTCGTCGCTCTCGTTTTTCACAATTCCCGAAAAGGGTAGAACATTCCTTTCGGGAGGATGAATTGCTCACTTTAGCAACATGCAATTGAGGGTAAACAAACCCCTCTATCATAATATTTTTACCTGGCTGACGTCACAGGAAGGTGAGCAAGAACACCTGCATTGATTCACGGACGTGTGTGTTCGGCTTCAGTTTAAACTTCCTTTTGACTCTCGACACTCGTACATCCCCAAATAAGGCGCCGCAGCTGCACCTCAAAGCTCACGTAGCTCGTCGGCAGATCGGAACTTATCTATAAGTTTTATATATATTTATATACGTATGTGTGTAGTGTCATTTACTGTTGTTATTGTGATGCATGACTCCGCACTGTAACTATATTATAATCGGAATATTGCTGATAAAAGCCATCTCGTTCACAATGGAATTGTGACATGCTGCAGCGCTGGTAACTTCCGCCAAGTGTAACGACAGATTGTGTGCTGGAGCGATCCATTTCAAGGGCAGCTCCCTTATTTTCTTTCATTTTCTTGAGCCTGGAAACTCCAACAGTCGATTCAGATTCTTCAGGGTTCAGAGCTGCACGCATCTGGGGCCTTACAAATGCACAGAAAAAAGTAAACTATCAAGAATAGCGCTGGAATTAAAAGCTGGTTAATTTGATTTATTTGAAGATATCAATTTTTATATCATTTTGATCTTTAAAGATAATTTTGACCTTCAATTATATTAATCACAATATTCTTCATGTTATTTTGATCTTCAAAATACCTGCTTGAACTATTTAATATTAAATTTAATTATACAAAAAAATAACAAATGAGTATTATTAATCCCTAATATATTTAAACATCAATTTAATATTTTCTGATATATCATTTTCCTAAAAAGAATTGCATTTATATTATATAGACTATTTTTTTTCCCTCTGTGTTGCCTGCGCCATAAATAGATTTACATAGATGCCCCCAATAATGGGCGAGAAACAATTGGGGGTCATGAACTTCAATTATGCGCCTCGTAATAGGGCAAGCCCTCGCCTGCAGCAGGTGCCGTGTTGCAGTAGCTGCTGTGTTCCACTGTTGCGGCTGCTACTGCTGCAGCAACACACAATTGCTGTCAAATCGCCTGGCGAGCGCTTAATTGTGCATTTCAGTGGCGGCGGCAACGACGACGCCACGGAGTCAGAGCACTTACCACGCGGCGTTGGAGAACCGAATTAGCTGCCCTTTTAGAAGTCTTCATGTTTACTTAGGGCCCATCGCAGAAGGCATTGTTTTGGTTCAGTTTTTAGAACTTTTTAACAGGAATTTTATTTATGAATCGAAATGGATTGGAAATGGGAGCATTCGACGACTTGTGAATTGACTTTTATGGGGGTAATCCGCTGCGGTCGGTGCTGCGCTTATCGGTCGGTGCTATGTAGTTGGCCAGACCTCAGAGCCCACTCTCGCTTTATTAGTTTTTATTGTTTTACATTGCCTTTGATAAACGAAATCAATTACTGGCTGTGCGTTCCACGCATCTAAGCTCGCCTCACAAGCTTATCAGTTGGAGCTGGAGTGCAAGTCAAGTAGTCCCCCGGGATCTAATTGAACTCGGGAACCCCTGAACCGCACTGAACCACTCTGAACCCCTCGTGCCGGGTCGCCAACTCGGCTAAATGGCGTGTCACCGGATCGTAAAGTCCATAAATCGTGGCGACCTACCCAACCTACCCCAATGAATGAGAGGTATATAATATATATAATATACAATATGCTTTCCCTAGACCCTGCCGCTGGGCTGATAAGCGGACTGATTGCCGTATAAACAAACCGCACTGCAGCCAAGTTCAATGACAGCGAAGCCAGCCCGTAAGCCACTCAATTCGGTTGGAGTAGTCACCCTCCTCCCTCGGAAATCGTGATCGGCATCCTTCATAACCACCATATGGTGCTGGCTTTCATTTACTCTTAACCCCCAACCCGAGAGTGATCACACACAGGAAAAATTAAAAGATTAATTATGTTTGTCATAAAATAAAGCTATAAGAAAGGTTTAGGTAGGAAATATAGATAATTATCAATATGAACATGATATGAGAGCGAGGTTTTCTTTGGCTTTAATTGTTATAAAAAGAAGAAAGCTAAATCTCAGCTCTTAATGTAGGTAAATTTAAAGATATGTATACAGAATAAAACCAGGAGGGCAGGCATATTTTACTTTATTCCAACTTTAAGTAAATATGTTTGATTTTTCACTTATTTAAGCTTAAATAGTTTTTGTTCCGTGCACATCTTGGCGGGCCGGCATCAAACTCATTGAAAATATTAATTATAACGAAATAAACGAGATGATGTGGAATAAATACGAGTTCCTTTAATAAGTGTATGCATAATAAAAGCCAGCTCCCTGACGGGGAACTCCATGGTGACAGGCGGCAAGAAGGCGACGCCGCGCCGCTCGCTGTTCGAAAAATTTGCTGTTGCTTGGAACACAGACACGAATATAAAGAGACATGGACACAGCCCTCGCACTTGGGCGTGCACTTATTTATGTGCGTCTTATTTAGCCGCGAGAGTGTGTGAGTGCCAGAGGGTGTGAGTGGGGGTGAGTGTGAGTGCAACTGCAAGTGGCGTTCGAAACAAGGAGAGCCACCACACGAAGTTGTCGAAATTGCAGGGAGAACTATGATAGGAACAAAGGAAATAAAAGTATGTTAGGAATTAGAATTAATTAGAATTAAAATTAGGATATATTCAAGCCTTAATCTCAGGGAATTGTGGTTTTTATATCAAGTCTATGTTGTTTGGCTCCGATACTAAAATGTATTGCCCATCTATGATAAGAAACTACATATTTACGTAATATTCTGATAATATTCACAGTTAAATAAGCGCTTTAGGAAATTTAAGTTCAAGTTTATTGCAATTTTATATAAAACGAAGATATATCCTAGTATTTAACTCAATGGATTACAAACTAGTTGAGCTATAAGCTGCTTTTTCTTGCAGGTCTTTATGATATGACTCCGATCATATAATTAAATGCCCATCTATGATAAGGAAATAATTTTTAAGCTAATATTTTGATAATATTCACACTTAAAGAATTTTTGAACTGAAAACTTATCTTCATTTATCTTTTTAGGGATATTAAAGTATAACTTATATAGCTGAGTTTAAGGTTATACCTCCATCTCTGATAAATAATTAAATATTTACCTGATATTCTAATAATATTCACAGTTAATTTAGTTATAAACTACGACTGATTCCTTATTTATCTTTATTGCAATATTTATATCTCTAGAAGAATCTTAAAATATAAGAACTTCGCCCGCGACAATCTCGTCGGGTGGACAGCAGCAAAGGCAGAGCCAGCAGCGGCGGCGGACTCGAGGGCTGTGTGCTTGTCCAAGTCGCCTGCAGCTCTTGAATTCATTTCATTTCGAATCGTCGGCGAGTGAAAACGTCCAAAGTTCGGTTGCACGCCTGATCTCTCGGCTCGCCTCGGTCTCGGTCTCGGTTTCGATTTATAGTGGCGTTGCGGAAACATAGCTTTATATATGCCATATGTATATGCAGATAGTATGGTCCAGTAGTTCAGTAGGAGCAGCGACTTGTCGACGCCGGCAAAGTGACAAAAGCCAAACAAACTAGTTTCCCCTCCGATTTTGAGCAAAAAAGATCTCAGCGCGAGCATAGCGAAAGCCGGCCCGTTTCGGGCCTAATTGAATAAATATAATTCCGAGAGAACGCCGCCGATCTCGAGTGTCTGAGTGTGTGTGTGTGTTTGAGTGCTTCAATTAAATTCAATAAATCATAAATACACAACGTATCCTGTTTTAACGGCCTCTCACAATTGTGATTTATTGGCCGCTGAGTGGCTTCAAGTGAAATTACGAAATTACGCATGCGAAAATTTAATTTTGATGAGTTCCCATGAAGTTTGAGTCGAAAATGTGCCGCCTCCTGATCCTCGTCCTGCTCTTTCTGCAACACCAGATCGAAGCCTTCAATTTCATGCCACGTGCGGCAAAGGTGATCAACTATCCGAGCCATCTCAAGTTCCAGTTGAACCAAACGCGCAGCTCCTACTTTGGATACACGCTCGTCATCCGTCCCACCAGGTGAGTTTCAAGAAGGAAAAGGGTATTTGCATGCCGGCAGGGTGTAAGATAAGCCTCACCTACTATATGTATATATACTCTTATTCCGATAACCGACACACACCTCTTGTGTTTAACAAGCAACGCCTTTCAGTTTCACAAGCTGGAGGGGTCCCAACACCTCTGTCAATATTTTGAAACTTCTTTCTTTCTGCTACCCGGAAACCGAAAGCCGGGCTTGGAAAAGGGTGTCGGTCCTCAGAAGTCTAAGCCTGACGAAATTAGTGCGACTTTATTGGCACTTAACACTCTTAAATAATTAAATTAAATTAAACTGTGGCTTTTCTACCTCTTGCATTTGCCAATCCACAGTCGTTAATGGTTTTCTCAGCCTAAAGAAATAATAGACTCGAGTCGACTCCGACAGCTGCACTAAACATGTTGCTGCAATCGACGACTAATGACTTGTCGAAAAAACCCAGCTTGAAAAACACTCAAAAACAATACCACTTGAGACCGAAAATTTCTAAAAATAACAAAAAAACTGGCTACTTCAGTTTCAATTGCCATCGGTGGCCACAATCGCCACAGATCTGAGAGATCGCGACTCCGACTTGGAACAATTGACAAAAAGCCGAGCACTTCTCGGTGTGTGTGCTGGAGGCGACCTACTTATCACATGATATGTAGACCCGATGGCGGCGGCTACTTTGGCTGACTCGGAGTTTGGCCCCAGAAATGACATCACACACACCTCAACGGGCGCCACAAATCACAGTTAATTGAATAAGAAGAAAGCGAATGAAATCGAAGCTCAGATGCTCTTTTTTGGGGCAGCTAACCTTGAGATTATATTAAAGAGACATTCTGGTAAGGGGACACCACTTGAGATGCTTTTAAAGACACTTTTGTTGAGATACTTTAAAGAATTTTCTGGATAATATTATTTAATATTATTTCTGATATTCTTCTTGAGGTTCTAGACTGACTTTTTGCTATTACTTCTTAGATAACCTTCCTGAAACACTCTAAAAATATTAGCCAAAATAAAACCTCTGACTTAACTAACTTTAAACAAATTCTATACATTATTTTCTACCTAAAGAGTATCCCAGATATATATATCCCCCGAAGCTCTTGCCAAATCCAGGCCACACAGCTTCAGCTAGAAAACTTTTGTTTACTTGACGAGTGTACTGCCATCCATATCTTGTTTTAATTCAGACGATCAGCAACCTCGTTAGAATGCAGTACGTGATCATAACGAGTTGGCTGCTCCGACTGACCCACCATATTTTATTACCATAAAACCTGGATGGGTAATTTGGAACTTCCTCCGCCGCTCCCATTTCCCCTCTGCTCCGCCTCTCTCTTTTTTTTATCGCCAGCACTTTAAGCCCCAAAATACCCATGACTATGTGCTATTACGAAGTGCGCCTAATTATGTACGGAAATTGCGCGTAAAATCACGACAAGCTGTAATTTATTTCACATCAATTGAAGTTGGCTGAAACAAACAAAAAAGCAGACTGTGTAATGCCTGTTTTATGGTTTCCTGGATCGCACATCTGATGAATATTCAGAACTTTAGACTTGTAACGAAATTTGTAGAAGAGTGTGCACTCAATCACTTTTGCCCAATAATCCCCTTGCATTCTGGCGAAATGACTCACGAAATGTGTCCAATCCGATTCTCCATTCGGAGTGGCGGGCGATGGCGATGGCGTCTCCAGAGCAAGAGCTCTTCCCCGCCCCCGCCACTGACACCACACACAAATATTTTTAGCCGCTTTGCGCTCGGTCGGTCATTAAACCGAATTCCAAAACCGAAAAAAAAGAAGTCTCCACAAAGGAAAACGGTGCAGTAACAGTTGTTCTTACCATTTGCTGACCGCATGCTGCAGCATTTCTTTGTCTTTGTTTTTGTTTGGCTGGCGGAGATTGAAGGTGGAGCTGGCGCAGGGGGAGACCTGTGTGGTCCGCATCATGGCTTATTGTCCGCTCCCATAAACAGTAAACAGTTCCTTCTTCGGCATTTAAACAAAGCGCCACCGCGACACCGAACATCTTCGGCTGCAGCACTCACAGTAGCGGGCAGGAAAATAGCAAAAAGATAAAGTTTGCATTTTATTGCTTCATTATTAATATATTATTTATTTAAAAAATTTGTTTTTAATTTAAATTGAATATAAATACTCACATTTTGAAGCCACAATTGTTACGACTCGGTTTCGTTCTCAACTCGTCTCCCGTTAGATTCTTAGCGCAGCGTACTACCCATCGCTTCCATTTCGAGATCCCTATTATATATTTAAGTTAAAATCCGTATATTTATTAAAAAAGACTAATTCTACTACCTGATTTTGATAAGAATGTATTACCAACATTGTAATACCTCGTTCTCGACTCGTCTCCCGTTAGATTCATAGCACAGCGCACTACCCATTGCTCCATTTTAAAATTCCCATTATTTATCTTATGTAAAAATTTGGAAATTTCTTAAAAAATACCAATTCTGGTACCTGTTTCTGATAGAATGTATTTCCGACACTTTACTATCAATTATCTGATCATCATTTTTATCCAAACAGCCATCAATTTGCATATTTTTCATAAATAAAAAGTAGTAGCTTATCCATCATCATTTCAAGCCCTTCTATCTACATTTACATACTCATTGGGGTCATCTATGGCTCCACTAACTTGGCCACCGCTGTGGGAATGCACAAAGCCCGAGTGAAAAGTGGGAATGTGGGCTGCGGACTTGGAATGGGGAGCATATGCGTGTGCGAGACGAGGTTTATGAGTCACTTCTTGGGGAAATACGTAAGCGACAACCCGTACTTTGTGTATTTACGCCAAATTTTCAGCATGGCTTGTATTTGCCTGCAAAGTGAAAACAAATGTTGGTCGCATGTTTTTAGTTTTTGTTTTAGTTTTTGGCCTAAACAAATGGCATATCAGGTAGCCAAAGTGACGTGTGCTTGCCAACCGAAATAACTTAAAGTGTGGACACTTTTTAATGATTGCCATTGTTCACGCATGCAATCAAGCTCAAAAACTATTTGTTTCGCCGCCGACTGCGGATAAAGTTACGACAGGGATTGGATTGGATGCATGGCGGCAGCCGGTGACTCATCCAACTGACTAAGCCGGGGAAAACTTGTATACACATGTATCGTATGTAGTTTTATATGAACAATTAAAAATAAATCTACAAGCTGAGTGGAGGTCAAATCATTGTTGGAGCATCAACTGAAGCAGATTGATTTATTTACAATATTTTGCTTAGACAATTATCTTACAATCTTTTTGATTGAACAAACAGAAAGTGTTCAGGCGTAAATATAAATATTTCCTTATCATCTAAAAGCTGCGGGGTTGCAATTAATTATTTCCACGCTTCTGTAAAAAGTTAAATATATGGAAAAGAAAAGGGAAATAAAATGGAGTACATCAAGTTCTTGTTTAATTGGATTTTGCTCACATATTGGCAATTATCAATGGGGTCTGAAATAAGAGAGACTTTAAAAATCAAAACACTTGATTGTATTTTAATTTAATAATCAGAACCTGTAAGCGTTTTAAAATTTTAATTTATAATTGGTTTATACCCTCTTTCTGTACCAAATTAGAATTATTATAGCAATACAAATACTGTTTTCGATTATTATATTAATTGCGAATTATTGGTATTAGTCTTTTTTTCCTTTTTTTTCATGGCATTTGTTTGAGTTTTTCACATTTTATTAGATAAAAATTCTTTCATTGCCTCATTCTTCAAATTTAAGATACAAAAGCTCAACCAAGTTCTGCTTGCATTGTTTTAATTTTTTGTTTATTTGTTTATTTATAGTATGGTAAGCATATTTGGGCATCCGCTCTATAACTGACACATTAAACTTCTATATTTGTTATTGCAACTTGGCATTTTATGTTTATCCAGCAAAGTTAATCTTATCAATTGAGTTCAAGATAAGTCAGTCTGAGTAATACCTAAATAATAGAATCCCTTGAAACACTATTCTACTCTTTCGCTATATATAAATGCTTTATTTAAAATACAATTACTTTAAATATAGCCTTGCTTAGCCTCTTTAAATTGCATAATTGTAATAAATTAAATAATAAATAAATTCTCTGCTCCCGATATGGTGCCTCCTATCAATTGAGACCAAGATGAGTCAGTCTTCGACTTAAGAAGCTGTTTAAAAAAACAAACATTGTTGGTTTCTATAATTGAGAGTGGAGAGTGGAGTAGTCGGTCTCCCTGAAAAGTGCAAATATGGCAGAGATGGTATTGATGGCACTCCCACGAGGCAGGCCAACGGTAAAGTGAGTAAGCCAGGCCAAAACAAAGCGGCTCTCTCATATCACTTGTATAACTTGTTTGCTCTCTGCCTCTCTGCCCGGTTATCGGGAACTCAAAGAGCGCCAAGGTGTTGCTTGCTCCGAGTTAGTAGCTCACAGACCTTCGATCGGAACGGTTGGAGCATAATTCCGCGGCTGCTGGCGAGCGTGACCAATAAAACGAAAGTGATAATATATCGGAGTGGAGATCGCGTGGCGACTTAGACATAAAACTAATTGCAGGGCGACGAAGATTTCTGGAGCTTCGAAAGCTTTTAAAAATCTGCAGAAATGACGCGGCTAGGTCGCGAACTCTGGGCGGTGGCCTTGTGGTGCCTCTTAGTAGTCCCTTTCCTGGTCAGTGGCTTCAATCTTTCCCCGCGGCCCAACCGGCAGATCTTGGAGCCCCAGTCGGCCGCCAGTATGCCGAAAGTGCGTGCGTCATATTTTGGATTCACGATGAGCCTGCGACCCAATGGGTAAGCATCTCCCGCATCTCTCTGGCCAGCCAACTCCGTATTCGGGGAGTAAACAGGTTGATGATTCACTCGCCCCGCGAACCTCAAACGGCATTCAATATAAGCTACTACTTGCCGTAAAACTGAATGAACTTTTTTGAAAATGCTTCGACTGCTAAAAAAATAAAGAAAAACATCGAAGAAATGCCGTAAGAAACACTTAATGCCTTGTACAAACGATGAAGTCATACCCTTAATATCAATTATCTACACATGGCGAGGAGGTGTAGTCCGGCAGAGGCAGTGGTAGCCACACATATATGGTTTTTATAGTATTTATGGGTTCATGGAGATATGCGAGGGCCGGGAAGTTATGCAAATATTTGAAGCGCTGCACGTCCGAACCTTTGTTGGCTTAATAAGTCAGTTACCTTGTTCGATTATTCACCGAAGGGTGGAGTTCGCTTAGTTCTAGAACGGTTTGGTTAGAGACTAATGCTATTTGTTATCACAGCCAACGTTGCCAGCTCTGTTCAGTTTCAACGATTTACGATAAGATTGCAGCTGTCATAGATAAGCCCGCCAAGAGTCGCTCTCTCTCTGGGAGTTATGTAGCCACGATTTGTCACCTTATCAAATTTCAATTTCCCTTGAATTGCATTCGATTTTGCAGTTATGTTGAGCCATAGATGGGGTTAGCTTGTGCCTTGTAAACTTATCAAATTTTCATTGTCAAGCCACTTGTCTGATTGACTGTGCAAGTTCCCTGGAAAAGTCGACTAATAGATGAGACATAGACCTTAAATTGCCCCTCAATGGCTGACTAATACCTTATGACAATATCAGCTCCATATTTCCCCCCTTTACACGATTCCCACTTGTCAAAATAATTTACAAATTTGATAAACTAAAACTGAGAAAATAGTAACTGCTGGCTGGTTGGCTGCCTGGCTTCCTATCCGTAAATATGTCTAGGTGCTACTCCATGTTTGTAGTCTTGACTTTTTTATGAGCAAACAAAGAAGAAATGCTGGCTTGCTGCTGTCACTTTTAACAATTTTATTTGCTAATAAGTCCATATACATATGCTATGTATATGTGGTAAATATATTGTGTTTTTTTCGGCAATTTGTTTTGTTTACTTTGTATGTTTCCAAAGTTTGGCAAATAAAGCCATCGCTTGAGATGTTTTTTATGGTATTTACTATGTAAATTAGTCAAAGCAATTTGCTGCAAAGTCGTGCGTTTTCGATTTATAATAATTAAATAAAATTTATGCTGAGGGGATTAACCGATTTTCGTTCTTAAGTCGGTTTTATTTACAATTTTGTAATGCCCCGTTCTGCCTTCTAGAAACGATATAATTCTTAGCTTGCTTTTGAAAAAGAAAATGCTTTATAAAAGCTTATATAATTTTATAAAGTTATTTATTGGACCCTTTGATTCAACACAATAATATTTTTAATTAAATTAATACGTAGAAAATCTTATTTACTTAAAATTATTTGAAAAAGTTGGTAAATTTTGTAAAGCATGCTTTTAGTTACCTTTTAAATTGAATTCGAGTTTTCTGAGTTTTATTATTTGTATGTACATATGTATGTAAAATTACACGAAAAGGGTCTAAAAGTATGCAATGCCTTTTATAAGTAACCAAATTTACTCAGATTAATTTTGTAAAGCATAATTTTGGACAGCTTTTGGGATGAATTAGAATTACCTGAGTTCTAGTATTATATTTGAATTTAACAGCGTTATATTTTTGGTTGAATAAATACGTGGAAAATAATTTTAATTTAATATCACACAAAAAAGTGTCTAAAAGTATGCTATGCCTTTTTAAGTAATCAAATGTACACAGATTAATTTTGTAAAGCCTGCTTTTGGACAGCTTTTGGGATGAATAAGAATTACCTGAGTCTTTATATTTTTTTTTGTGATTTCCTCTATTAATCCCCCCTGTACCTTCCATTTCAGCATCATAGTGGGTGCTCCTCGTGCCCAATCCACCTTGGAGAAGCAGCGCGACATCAACGAGACGGGAGCGATATATAGATGCTCCCTGCTAAACGGTGTCTGCAATCCGTATGTCCTGGACGACGAAGGAAACGTCAATGCGGCCGTCAACGATTACACCTTCGACTCGCAGCGCAAGGACTTCCAGTGGCTGGGCGGATCGATGGACGGCGGCACCCGGGACTCGGACAAGCTGCTTGTGTGCGCCCCCCGCTTCTACGCGCCCAGCACCAAGGACTACCACCTGCACGGGGTCTGCTACTGGGTGCAGAACACCCTGGGCACCACGCCGGGCGACGTGCAACGCATCTCCCCGCTGCGCCTCAAAGCAGATCAGGTGACCCGGAATGGCGACACCCAGTCCTTCAACTACATCTACAGCGAGATGGGTCTGAGTGCCCATGTGTCGGACGACAACTCCAAGTTCCTCATCGGAGCCCCCGGCATCTTGACGTGGAAGGGATCGGTGATCCTGTATCGTCAGGTGGAGAATACCGATGATCCCACTGCCAGCAGGCGAGACACGAGCAGTGCGCTCCGCCGCCGCCGGGTAAGGGCTGCGGACACGAACGTCAATTCGGAGGAACACTATGCCCCGGAGATTCCCACGCCGAACGGAGAGGATGACGAGTACTTTGGCTATGCGGTCAGCTCCGGCTACTTTGACAGCGCCAACCTGTCCACGCTGCTGTACGTGGCCACCGCTCCGCAGGCCAACAAGCAGTCCGGCGAGGCCTACATCTTCGACATTCGCGCCCAGCAGATCAAGAAGCACCACGTCTTCCGGGGCGAGCAGTTTGGCGAATACTTTGGCTACTCGGTGCTGGCGGATGATCTCAATGGGGATGGCAAGACGGATGTGATCGTCTCGGCGCCGCAGTACGCCCTGGAGGACTCCCACGACAACGGAGCCATCTATGTGTTCATCAACAAGGGCTTTGTAAGTATCGGAAGTGAAGATTCTTTCGTGGAATATATCAAGCTAACTTAATCCGAAATTTCTATGCAGTTCAACTTCGAGCAGAAGATCTTGCGGTCGCCGGTGACGAGCAATGCCCGCTTTGGAACCACTCTCTCCCGACTGGGAGACATCAATCACGACGGATTTAATGGTGAGCTTTAAGGCATTATGATTGATCTTATACTTATATACTTATAATTCCTTTTTCCTCAGACGTTGCTGTCGGAGCTCCCTTTGCCGGCAATGGCTCCGTCTTCATCTACCTGGGCAGCGAGCGGGGACTGCGGGATCAGCCCAGTCAGCGACTGGATGCCCCATCCCAGCAGGCCTCCAAGTATGGAACGCACATGTTCGGCCACGGCCTCTCCCGCGGTTCCGATATCGATGGCAATGGCTTCAACGACTTTGCCATAGGAGCACCCAATGCCGAGGCTTTGTACTTGTACCGAGCCTATCCGGTGGTCAAGGTCCATGCCACCGTCAAGTCGGAGACGCGCGAGATTAAGCCAGAGCAGGACAAGGTTAAGATCACCGCCTGCTACCGACTGAGCACCACGGCCAAGGCCACGAATGTGCAGCAGCAGGAGTTGGCCATCCGGATTGCTTTGGATACGCAGCTGAAGCGGGCCAAGTTCGCCCAGACGCAGAGCAATGAGATGAGCTTCAAGGCGGACGCTGGTCTTAGTGAACAGTGCCGCGTTTTCGAGGTCCAGGTGCGGTATAGCGAGAAGGACATTTTTACGCCCATCGACCTGGAGATGCACTACGAACTGAGCAAGAAGGTGCCCGACTCCGAGGGTGAGTTTCTTGATATTTCTGGGATGTAATTAGTTTCCGTAATAAGATGTTATAATCTCCAATAGAATTCTGCGACACTTGCGTGGCTGTGGATCCGGCGGAGCCCAAGGTTTACACGGAGAAGATCATCTTTAGCACGGGCTGTGCCACCGATGTCTGTACCGCCGATCTGCAGCTCAGGAGCAAGGATGTGAGGTAAGCTTCAGAATTATATTTTCCTTGTTCCCTATTTTCTAATCCAGTTCCTCTACCCTTTCTTATAGCTCCACTTACATCCTGGGCAGCACCGACACTCTTCGCCTGAACTACGAAATCACGAACAATGGAGAAACCGCCTACCTGCCCCAGCTGAACGTGACCAGCGCCTCCCGGCTAGCCTTCGCTCAGGTTCCTGGTAACTGCAAGGTCACCGATGCCTACATGGTGTGCGATCTGAACCGCGGACGTCCACTGGCCAAGGGTGACCGCGACTCGGTCACCGTTAGCTTCGATGTGAGCCAGCTCAGTGGCCTCTCCCTGATCATTACCGCCGAGGTATTTAGCACGGGATACGAGCTGAACCCCCTGGACAACAAGCAGGTCAATGTGATTGGCCTCAAGGAGTTCACAGAGATTGATGCCACCGGGTAAGCTACAAAACTAAGATTTAGATTCCAAAAATGTGTCTAAAATTCTCACTTCCTTTTAGGGGTCAGACCAACGCTAAGGTGGATCTGGAGCACTACAGCAACTCGGCGGAGATCATCAACAACTACGAGATCAAGAGCAACGGACCGAGTGTCATCGAGGAGCTGACGCTGTCCTTCTACATCCCCATTGCCTACAAGGTGCCCGGGTCCGCGGCCGTTATTCCCATCATCAACAGCACCAGCCTGAAGACGCAGGCCAGCTACGACTCCCAGCTGCTGAACGTTGATCTGTATGACGAGAACAACACCCTCATCTTGGATGCCGTCGAGGTATCCAGCACGGTCAGCGGGGGCCTGGAGAAGACTGTGATCACCCAGAACGGCCATGGCTACGACGTGTCCACCAGTGGCCATATCCACCACACGATGGAGGTGCTGGACTCCGATTCGGTGGCCACCGCATCGATGACTCGAAAGCGGCGGGATCTCAAGGCTGTGACCGCCAACCGGGAGCAGTATGACCGCATCTCGAATGTCAGGGCCCACGATATGTTGAGCGACGACTTCAAGGACAAGCTGCCGGTGAACCGCACCATTGTGTTCCACTGCCGGGATCCCCAGATGGTGACCTGCGTCCGGGCCGAGATGCGCGTCCACTTCAGGCCAGAGAAGTCCATTAACCTGAACATGCGCTACAACGTGGATCTGAACGAGGTTAACTCAATTCTCATGGATCCCTGGGAGTACTTTGTCATCTTGAGCGATCTGGAACTGCGCAAGAAGGGCGATCCCACCTCCACGTCGTTTGCCATCAAGAGGAGGATCGAGCCCAATGTGATCTCCAAGCATTTGCAGGCCTCAACGCCCTGGTGGATAATAGTTATCGCCGTCATCGGTGGCCTGCTGTTGCTCTCTGCGTTGAGCTACGGGCTGTATAAGGTGGGTACTCCGGGAGTTATTATCATATTAAGTCCTGCCTGACCTGTTGCTTTTATCTATTTCTTAGATGGGCTTTTTCCAACGCACCAAGAAGGAGGAGCTGGACAGGCTAGTCCACCAGAATCCCGTTGAGCCCGAGGCGGAGAACCTCAACAGCGACGGCAACAACTAAGTCTGGTCAGGCGACTTCCCAGCCCCGTGCTCACATCACATTCTAAATGGATGGCTCAGTCACCAAATCCCACAGGAAGTCCAATGCAGATTTTACCATCCATGCATTTCTCATGCATTTAAAAATGAAAGAAGAAACCGAAAACCGAAAAACGATAGGCTAGTTACGAGAGAAAAATCTACCTTATAGGAGTACTACGTGCAACTTGTGAACCGCGAAGCATCGAATGTTCTTGCCGGTTTGACTTTCTAGTAATTTTACGCTAAGTGCCTTGTAATTTCTAGTTTCTAGAAGTAGTCGATGCGAAAGTCCCATTGCCATTTGTTGTAAATATTTATTAAACCTTTTAAAATAATTCTAATTGTAATGAAAGCATGTTGTTTATATAGTTTTCCTAGCTGTAACTTTACACGGCGACGCAAAAGACTTTATTAATGTGTAAATTTTGTAAATCCCAGAATTAGGTTATTTTTTTGGGGTCCGATAACCTGTGTATTTAGGAACTATTCTTGTATTATAGTAGAGTATTAAAGAGCGACGAAGAGTGAATAAAAACCTTATAAACAAAGTGATTTTTTTTTATTTTTATCAATATATTAAAAAATATAAAAATTTGTAGGAATAAGCCAGGTAACAAGCGAACAGAAATGAAGGATGACCTTTTCTACGAGTTCTACGTCTATCAGCTGCCATTTATATTCGACTGGTAATTCGTACCTTTCGATATGAGAAATTTGTAGGAATAAGCCACTGTACGGAGGTTCAGGTACCAGGGGAACAGAAATACTAAATA
Organism: Drosophila auraria; assembly: GCA_008042615.1. Classification (NCBI taxonomy): domain Eukaryota; kingdom Metazoa; phylum Arthropoda; class Insecta; order Diptera; family Drosophilidae; genus Drosophila; species Drosophila auraria. The sequence goes on from VNJW01000597.1 coordinate 24,049, forward strand.
ATGCATGACTTTTATATATCAGTTTTAGGAAAGAAAGTTCCCAAAATCACTGTTATAATACAATAAACCGAAAAGTAGTGCGTATACCAGCTGCCATTTCTGAGCTTCTGGTAATTCATTCTCAACGATGACGAAATTGGATACAAAATCCACTATTCTGGGGTTTCAGGTACCAGGCGAACAGAAATACTAGATAGAGGATAACTTTTTCTGGGCTTAAACTTAATATAACAGTTTTAGGAATGAGAGCTCTCAAAATTTCTGTTATAATACAATAAGCCGAAAAGTAGTGCGTATGCCAGCTGCCAACGATGACGAAATTGGATACAAAATCCACTATTCTGGTACGTAAATATTTTGAAAAATATGATTAAGTCGGCAGGTGATGCTGATCAAGAATATATACTTTATGCAAGGGTATAAAAACACCTGCCCACAGCTGGGAGTACTTTCTTCAGCGTAAATTATTTTTACAGCGGACGAGGCCGCAGTGGGTTTGCTAGTTATAAATAAAAAACCCTTGCTTCTTTTTAAATACTTAAAGGTTAATAATTTATTTTCAATAAAAATAACACACAATCCTTAAAATAAATAAGTACAATCATAAATCTTTTCTTTATTAAAATGCATTGTTAATCTTACTCCTTGCAAATATTGTTAAAACTAATTAAAGGTATTAGCACACGCTGGCCAAACATGAACAATTTTAGCAATCCTTTCATTTAAGTATATATTCAACATTTACTCTATTTATGTACAATAATAGTTAACTAAGGCCGTCGGAAAGGGGCGGCCGCTGCTGGTACGCAGAATACACGAATTTCGGGACTCCTCCCTTAGTAAGTACAAGCATTTAAAACGGACTATCTAAGTAGAGACGAGACGATACAAACACAGAGTTGCTGGTTGCGATAAGTTTCTAATTGCGTCGAGGTGGTACGTGCTTGTGATCGATTGTGGATTGGATAAAGTAGAGTGGTTGCTTCCAGAGATATGTTTTAGGTGAAAGTTGCAGGATGCAACATTGCAATATGTAAGACGAGTGACTACATGCTAGGAGTGTTCTTGTAAAAGTACCGAGTATGCGATATATAACTTAGGCGTTACCATATGCATTTCTTTGGTGGTTGTTCCTCGAAGGAGGAGAGTTCCTGCTGATGACAGAAAAGAAAACAGATGCTCCTCATCCTGCCTGCCTGCCTGCCTGTATAGTGTATAACAACAACAATGATCTTGCTTTCTAAATAAATACTTGTATAAAAATACAGAGAATTTGTGAACTATGTATTGTCAAAAATCATTAACGCGTAGTAAGTAACATGCGATCCCCCCGAATATATATATCTGATATCTGATTTGCTAGTCCTTTTTACCACCCACCTATGACTAGCTATCCCATTGAGCACAGATGAGCACCTGCTTTGCTAACACATTGTCTCGTTGAACGGCGGATCCTTCTCCGACTCGGTGCTGCTCTTGATGTTCGACGACAGCTTGGCTATCTCGTCCTGCACCAGATGCGTGCTGATCTGGGGTATGGACAGCGCCGGGTTGCTGCTCTTGGCCGACGAGCAGGCCGACTCCTCCGTGCTGGAGCTGCTCTCCTTGAGCACATTCATGCCCAGCTTGCTCGCAAAGGGCTGCGGCTTGAGCGTGGAAATCAGTTTGGCCCCAACCTGAGCAGCCTCCGGCGTCTGAGCCGGAGCAGTGGCCTCCGCCGCCGGCTGAGCGGGCTTGCCCTGGTCCACGCTAAGCTGTTTCTTCAGCAGCATCGGACGCGATGGCACTGTCGGCGCTGCCTGCATCGTCACTGGCCCAGCTCCCGAGCTGAGATCCAGCGAGCTGGAGCTCTCGTCCCGCAACCGCCTGCCGTCGGCGGCGCCCACAGAGGCCGTGCGGATGGGCTGGTAACGCGCCGTGGCAGCGCCGCCAGCGGGGCCAACGCTAATGCTAATCCCCGTCGCCGAGTGCGAGTCGCCGGCATCCAGCGAGGGCTCCGCAGTCAGCGAGGGCGTGTCCACGTTGTAGGAGCCGGTCAGCGAGGTGTTGGTCTCGTTGGAGCTCTGCTTGATGAAGCGGTACGGATGCGCCGAGTAGTCCGTCTCCGTGCTGGAGTTCTTCTGCAGGCTCTCGCTGGACTTCTTGAACAGCCGCCCGCTGGCCTCGTACGGCGTATTGAGGAAGTCGCTGGTGGCCCGCGTGGGCACCAGGGGCGAGGGGTAGGCCTGCTGCTCCATCGATGAGTTGCGCTGCCAGGGGCGCTCGTTCTTCAGCTGGAAGCCGCTCGAGACAACGACCATGGCACCGCAGCTACCAGCCCCGCTGGTGTCGCTACTATCGCCGCCGCCGCTGGTGCCACCTTCGGCCCCGCCCAGCAGGTCGCCCTCGACCGAGGGCTTCGAAGGTGACAGCTCGACGGCAGTCTCGCGTCGCAGCGGATAGCGATGGCTGTAGTCTATGGAAACGCCGATCTGTGGAGGGGAATATAGAGTAAGTACAGGAGCCTGTCATCTATTTTTAGCTGGTAAAAAGGTCAATCCTGCTAATCCCTTAATTGACACATTTTAACGAAAATTGTTCGCTGACAAAAAAAAAGGGATTAAGCCTCGAAAGGACTCACCTCAAAGGGCTGGGCACTGGCGTCTATGGAGCCGCGTGCCTCAATCAGGCCCTCCAGTATCTTGTAGTCGTTCTCCTCGCACTCCTTCAGATGCTTCTTCTCCAGCAGGGCGGCGGACTCCGCCCGCGACATCTCCTTCTTGGGTCGGTCCAGTGAAGCTGTCAGGGTCGATTTGAAATGGGAAAAAGATGAGTAGGGTTCAGCAAATTGGGTCAGGAGCAGGAGGCGGCGGCGGCGAAAGCAAGGCAATGATACGGGTAGTGCGCATTCACCCGGTTAGTTTATTTACACTTGGCTCCCAAGGATCGGATGGTAACAGCGCCCGGGATTGACACAACTCTGGGATTCGGTTCTTGACCTTGTGCTCCTTGGGGCTTACCTTTGTTGCTCTGCAGGGAGACCGTAGGCGATGCTATCATGTGGCAGACGCTCTCCAGCTCGTCCGTGATCGAGGTGTACTCGCTGTGCAGTTTCAACAAGATATTTCTGGAGGGTTTCGCATGCAATACTGATTTACCTAGAGTTCGGAGTTCGTTCGGAGTTAGGTTTCAGAGAAGAGAGAGATGTGAAGGACTCGGTTATGGTCAGTGGTTAATGGTTAATGGTAAGGCTAATTTTGTGGCCAAATCGGTTTGCTGGATTGGTTTCTTGGGATCGGTTAGGTTTAGGTATTAAGTGGGATGCCGTGAGGGGTTAGTAGCCAGAATTTAGAGCGCGAATCTGAGGCTAAGGTTGGACTTTTCGAGGGCTACTTACCCGGATGGGCGGCCGAAGAGCCCGTGGCTCCTGGCGCCTCCTTGTCACTGTCCGGCTCCGACTGCGTGAGGCTCATCTGGCGGCGGGACAGTGAGGCCAGCTGATTGAGGCTAATGTGGGACCTGTTTATGTCCGCTCCCGTCAAGGAGTAGGTCTCCGAGTTGCGGCGGCACAGGGAAACAGTCCTCTGCCTCAGAGCCCGATGCCTGGCAGCTATATTGCAATTAAAAGATACTTTTATACGGGTTTGTATTGCAGATCAAGGATTACAGAGGATATAGGAGAGCGAGGACAACACAACACAAGAAACATTTACAATCCAAGCCAAGAAATTACCCTCAAAGTTTATGTCCGGCGCCGCATCATCCGAGTTGTCGCCGCCGACGAGCGTCTGGTCATCGTCGTTGCCCATCGGCGTGAGCGTGTCCTTGCTCTCGGTGCTGGCGCCCGTATCCTGGCGCACAGTGACATACGGCGTCCGCTTGACCGTCTCGCAGGTAGACGGGCGCTGCGAGAGCGGCAGGTAGATGTCCGAGTCCGCCTCCGACTGCATCGAAGCCTTGCGCACCACCTGCTCGTTGAGCGCCTCGCGCGACTTGACCACCTCGTCCGGCTCCTCAGGCAGCGGCACCACCTCGAAGTGAGTGCCCTCGTCGAAGATGTACGCGTCCGGCCGGACCTCGGTCAGCGAGCGATTGAAGCGGCGGCGAGTGGTCACCTGAACAAAGTCGCCATCAATATATGTGTTCGTGCACAGAAAAACAAGTGTTGTCATTGATTTAATTTATTTTACATTAATTATTTATAAAAGTAACATTTGAAACAATAAAACATTTAAAAATATCACTAAGGACTGTCGCTGGGAGTCTCTACCACCAAAACCTTGAATTTCTAATTTAAAATCTCTTTTCTTTAGTGAAGAAATAATAAATAATAACAAACAATAAAGGCGAGAAAAGCACTAAACATTCTATTAAAAAAAAAACAACAATAATTAAAAATTTGAATAAATAAGCTCCTAAACATATTTGTCATTTGTCAAGTGTCTGATTTGGGCCTAAGCACCTCTAGTTCGATATATTTTCTCTCACTGTGTACTTGGTGTTGCAGAGATATGTATTTCAAACGCACCTGCAGCGAATTTAAATTCAGTCCGGCGCCCAGAGCCAGTGGCACGATGGCTCCTCCACCGCCACCACTTCCTGCTCCTCCACCACCGCCTCCACCACTACCATTGCCACCGCCCTCCGTGTCTGATATTGAGATGGTGCGCATGCGGTGCATCTCCGACGGAATGTTTATCGTCGAACCCCTCAAGTCATCCGTGCCAGCGATGTGTGTGGACATAAAGCGATGTATGACGGCCAAGTGGGACAGTATCTGCTCCGAGGATTCCTCCATCTTGCGGAGTCGGAACTCTATGTTCTGGGAAAGGCAGGGAAAAAAGTGGGTTTTAGTTTTGGTTTGGAGTTTAAATAGAATTTTTGGGTGAAAAGGAATTTAAATTTATTTAAATTAATAAAGGAAAATAGGTAAGTTCATGTTTAGCAGGAAATATAAACACTTATTTGGGATTTAAACCTAACTAGATATTTCTATAACTTCTATAACTTTAATCCAAAGAGTTTAGTACCAAAAAATTTGTCTAAAAGCTTAAAATGGCTTAAATATAAAAAAAAAGTCAATAAGTCGCTGCTTCATATCCGGCTCGAAGGACCACAATTTAACCTAAGTAAATGTATCTTAGAAACGTTAAAATCTTAATAAAAAATAGTATACAAATATTAAAAAAACCACCACTTTTTTCTTTCCATGTTCGAAAAAAATCAAACTGCGAACTAAAGTCGTAAAAAGAAAGACCTGCACCGGCTGCAGTGCTATCTATGGTCATTGGGACGTGTTAAATTTTCAATTCAAATGCGAGAAAGACGTGCCGTCAGAACCCATGTCAGTTTGGTAAACACGAATCACAGACACCCACTCACACACCGAATCGAAATTTGCATAAAAATGCAAACATGGGTTTGGGGATGTCAAAGGAAAGCGCTGGGAGGAGGGAGGGAACTACTATGTACTGATGACTGCTCACTCACCTGAACGGTGGCCGTTTGTATGTTCTCCTTCTGATTGATGTCCTCGATTTTCTGCGACATTGTCTCCACCCGCTCGGTGGTGTTCTTCACCCGCTCGTCCGTCGACTGATTGAGTATGATTTCCTGCTCGTGGAAGAAGCCCTCCACGCACTCCTCCTCGAAGTCGTACAGCCGCTCCAGGTCGTCCTTCTCGAGGAACAGCTTGAGACCGTTGTCCCGCTGCACCTCCAATCCTGCAGAATGTCGATCAAGGTACACACATGTTACATACGCCGTTTAAGGAGAACACAATTGGAAGCACCAAGAATTACAATAACAACAGCGCCACAGGGAAGGGCACAACACACAAGAGTCATGTGTCAAGCAAGGTGTTCGTTGTACGCACAACCCAATTAGGAGGTGTAGTTATTGTCGTTTGCCGAGTGGCAAATCGTCATCGATGCAAATGCAATGAGAGCAGGTGGCGTATACGTAATGCAGTTAGTTAGTTACAGAGAGTGAGACACACACACAGCCGTTAGTCGAGAGTTGGGGCAGGCACGCGGGGAGAAAAGTTAGATATTTGTACATTATTGCTGCACGGCTCGCACGAGGCGCTCAGTTTCGATAGACTCACAGGGAACAAAGCTAAACTTGCTCATCCCGGGCTCACCTTTCGCCTTTCTCACACAGTACTTGAGCAGCGAGTAGAAGTGGCACAGCGCGATGAATGGTGGCGGCAGGACGGGCTTCTGTTGGTACTCCATCACCACGGTGAAGCGCTGGAACATCCAAACCTGGCCAGGGAGAAAGAAATAATATTATGATATTATTATATCAGTCATAAAATACATTTTAAATCAAGTATTTGCCTATAAAAATTAACCATAACTTAGTAACCATAAAAGTATAGCATACTTTTTGGTGGCTGAGTCTGATATTTCTAGAGTGAAATTAATTTTTTAATTTTTTTCAAAGAAAATATAAATCAAAACTAGAATGTTTTCCAATTTATAACTCCTGAATAAATACTCAGGCTTAATTCCACCTCTAAACCACCCTTTTCTCATTAAAAATCCCCCACAATTCGATCACACTCACCTGATGGGACACCGAATTGACCTCGTTGAAGATATTGTTGAACACGGCGATGAGGAGATTTATCAGCAAAATATTGGCAATCAACAGATACATGGACATCGTTATCGGCGTTACCCAATGGCCTGCAATCCAATTAGTTAGCATACATTTTTTCTTTACTTTCCAGAGCCAGAGCCCCCGCTGGAGAGGAGCGAAAAGCGAAACTCACCAGTGACGCAGCCCGGCTGGCTGGGATCCTCGCCGCAGGGAGGGTCGATATCGCCGGCGAACACCTCTCCGTACAGCATAAAGTAGGGCTGGAAGGTGACCTGGACAACGATAAATTAAAATCACCATTAAAGCGGGTTCATCAGGTTGGTCCGGCGGACGGAAGCGGAGGCAGGCAGTCATCGCCGTCGAAACAAGAAATGGCCGGGCGTAATTCAATTTGCGACCGTCGCCCAACATTAATGCAAGTTTTTACACATTGAAACACAGTTTGGTTATTTTTAGCCATCACCTGACGGTGTCGTGTGGGTGGTTGTGGTGTTAGTGTGTGCGTAAACCGAGAGAAAAAACTTTTAAGAGCGAGGATTTGATTGAATATTCGTTATTACACTTAGAAAACCTAATAAAATGTAACCGAACACAAGCAATATTTTGATTTAAGATATTTTTTTAAGTACAAAAAATATAGAACTCAATATTATATCCGGCTCGAAGGACCACAATGTTTCGGAGGAAACTTGGAATTATGTTTGGATTTATTAATAATATTTATTTTCATATTTAAGACTCAATCTTTTAGCAGTTTACATTAATAATATTGATGCCAATATTATATCCGGCTCGAAGGACCACAATGTTTCGGAGGAAACTTGGAATTAAGTTTGGATATATTATCCACAATATTTTGTTGTAATAATATTTATTTTCATATTTTAGATTAAATTTTTTCCATTAAAGGCAGTTGAAATTATTTTTTCTTTCTTAAATCAAAACTTTGTTCTTAATTAAGTTTTTTCTCAGTGTTTTTGGATGCAACATAGTTTGTTTTCTAATTTTGTAGAACATTTCCTTGGATATTGGAAGCAGCATGCTATTTATTAACACGTATTTCATGGCCCAGGGGGGTCGCATCTCATTTACATATCACAGCTGGATCAGGAGCCACATTATTCAGACTTTCTCTGGTGATTAAAATGCACTAATTTGTCATATCACTAGATACGTGTTTGCCTTACAGCTAACGTTATTTATCTATTAAACAAACACCGACTTAAAATGTGTATTAAAATGCAGATTTATGGCAGAGTTATCTTGGGATAAATTGTATCTCAAACAGCTGCAGGACTGGCCTGCGAGCAGCTTAAATACTTTGGCATGCAAAACTGAAGGGGAAAATGCGGCAAAACTATTGGGATTAAATCAATAGTGAAGACAGGGCGAGAATATAGGGGCTGATAGAGATATTCATAAGCGAAAACAGAGTACACACATTTACCTTGAGGAGGAGGCAAGGAGCTGGGCTAAGTACGGCATGCAGAAAGCGACGAACGAAGGAACGATTGAAATTAATGCATTGGAGCAGAAGGAAAGAGTTGAGTTTCGGCGCGCCGAAGCTGGAGCTTACCCTTGCAAATTCAACTGGGCTTAGAGGGGGAAATCCATCCTAAGTAATGGATTCCACTACGGACACTTGAGTTTTCATTGCAAGAGCGAAGGGGAAAACAAAAACTGGCCAAGAAACAGGGTTGAAGGGGCAGAGAATCAAGCGAAATGCGACAGAAGAGGGGAGAGATACAAGTATTTAGAATAAAAATCAGTAAAAAACAATTCAGGATATAGTCAGAAGTTTGAAAATTTTAGGAAGGGGCCAACAAAGTTAGGGTAGAAGGGGAGAAGTATAAAACTTAATACTTGGCACACCGATCTCCATCAAGACACAACAACAACGACTATAGACCACACGAATATGCAGCATATAGGCACACACAGGTAGAGGTACTCTATAACTGATTATTTTTTGATATTTTTTGTTTTTAATATTTTTTTTTTTTGGGTAGACGCAGCTAGAGCATTCTACAGTCGGCTCTCTAAATAGCAAACCAAGTAAGTCGATCGATCACATCTTGCGTTACGTTTGTCAAATTCCCGCTGCTCGGATTCAAGTGCTCATTGTACGTGGCTGCCGTGGGTGTTCCTGGAGCCGGGGAGCTGGAGCTGGAGCTGGAGCTGGTACTGGTACTGGTACTGGTAGTGCTGGCCGCTGTGGTGGTCGCCGGAGCCGCATTCATGGTATGATAGCCACGATGGAAGCTGGAACGGGCATTGTGCGAACGAGTATTGTGGCCCAGAGCGCCCAGAAATCCGGGGGCCACTATTGAGCCGGCAATAACCTGGTATTTCCCGGTTTTATTTATTTTGGAAAACATTTAAAAAGCAAAGGTGACGGTGACAGTGGCAGGTGGCGGTTGGCAGGTGAGAGGTGTGACAGTGAGAGGTGAGAAAGTGACAGATTTCGAAGATGTTTCGAGGATGTAGGTATGACAGAAAGAAAGAAAGAAGAGTACAAATACGAGACAGTCAATTTAAGCGGCACTTGATCGGTGATTTGATTGTTGCTTGTACAGTTTTGGTAAATCGTAAATTCTAGTTAGTCAACTACTTATGTAAATGTTTAAGGTGGAAACTCGAAAGTGGGACTACTAATCGTACGTAAAAATGTTTGCACTTGCACCACTACTGAGGAACGCAGGCCAAAAACTAGCTTTGCTTGCTATTATTAAGTAAATGTATGTACTCCGCATCGTAATTAGTTTTTGTTTATAAGCTGCAATAGAAATTGTCCAAAAACCACACACTCGCTCTGCTCATGTATGTGTTTGTGTGTTAATGAGGCTGACATTCGCACACATACACTCAGATTAGTTTCTGTTTATTTACAGGAAGTGACGAAGGCAGGTCGCCTGTGACGCCGGCTTACCTCCTTTATCAGGCCCCAGGTGGGCTGCTTGTCGGGATACAGAATCGCCTGCCTGCTGACCCCGAAGCTCATGAGGACGACGGCCAGCAAGACCACAAAGTAAATCATGTTCTTGACCATTTTTCCCATCATGGTGACCAAGGGACCTGCAAGGGATTAACCAGTATTAAATACACAGAAAATTCAGGGATTTTCTAAGAGTTTCAATACTTAATAATCTCTTAATCTTTGAACTAAATAAGTGAACAATAATTTCAGTTAAAGACTCACCCAGATACTTGTTAACTCCCAAGATATTTAGAATCCGCAGATACCAGTAGATGCTGTCCACACAGTATATGACCCTGCCGATGTCCATGGTGCTGCCCCGAAAGCGGAATGCCAGACCGATGAGGAAGAGTATTATGGCGGCTCCGTCGCAGGGATTCCACATATTCCACGCCCACACCGAGAATTTATGCCTGTCCGCATCAATGGAGAGGGAGAAAGGCGCGTTAATTCAAGCGTGAGCGCCAGGCGGAGGCAGCCAGCACACATATTGAAGACAAAAAATAATCGAAATTCGCACATCTGTGAAATCCGCCCCAGCTTCATTTGCACTCATCGCCAGATGCAATTAAACACCAAATGGTTAAAGCAGCGCGGGCGTGGGCGTGGGCGATGGATGATGGGGTCTACTTACGTAATGGCCACCGGTTCGGAGGATATGATTTCGCGCACCTTCTCGAAGCCCAGCGTGGTGATGTACGCTATCGAGTACCACTCCTGCCACCGCGGCATCGTCTCCATCTTCACCAGCACCGTGAAGGAGAACATTATCAGGAAGAACATATAGGCAATCTGCAAGGAGGAGAAGGAGGAAGGGGCGTTTGGGAGGAGTGCAAATACCGCAAAAATAATTAAAAACCTCGCACAATCTATGACAAACTGTCAGTGCACTGGGAGAAAATATTTATACTGCTTTAGAGAGCGTGAAATAATTATTATTTACTTTTAATTTTAAAATTTTAAGACACTAGCTTTGATCAATGTCCTAAACTAAGCTACGATAGTGTTTTAACAAAGGCAGATAATTTTTCTAAGCAAATTCTTGCAAAAATAAGCATTTGAGTATTATATTTATTTCGGAAAAGATTATTCTGTCTAAGAGAGCAGAAATAATTTAATAGTACATTTTAATATTAAAATAATAAGGCACTAGCTTTTGTTAATGTTACGAACTAATCTAAGCTAGTGTCTTAATGGAGGCAGCTAATTTTAGCAAGAAAACTTCTTTCAGAAAAAGCACTTGAGAATTATAATTATTTCGCAGAAGAGAAAAAGCTTAACAAAAGCATTTTTAAATATGTTGGCTTATTAAAAACCTACCTAAAACAACATGAAATTAAACTTTAACTTAAAATTCCCAAATACTTTTTTGACAAATAAAATTAATATTCAAAATACTTAAATAATTATTAAAAGACTGAAGATTAACTACAATTTCTGTTTAATATTGCTAAATGGAACTTTTATCTTAAACTAACTTAACTATACATTAAACCCCTTCCCTTTCTCTCACTGCACGCAGCAGGAAATTAAGCCCACTACCCCCGCACGTTAACTGGATAGTAATTTCCGCCACTTACCGAATCGGCCCAGAATTTGGTAATGGGCGCCGTATAAAACTCGTAGAACTTCTTCTTCAGGCGCAGCGGCTGGTGCTGCTTCACCTCGTTGTACTCGGAGAGATTGAAGAACTCCCGGAACTGGGCGGGATCCGAGTCGGTGAGCGAGACCTGCGGAGAAACGCCATGGGGTTAGTTGGGTCTCTGCCGGGTCGGGATGCGGAGACAGAGAAGCGTTCGATACTTTTTGGCCTTAATTAAATCATCAATGTGCAGTGAACATTCAAAGAGAGCCACGTGGAGGAGGATATGGTACTGTACAAGGGGGGCATTGCGTATACGCCCCGTTGAATCGGCGTGTCAAATGTGATTTGGCTTGGCTTGCTTTCTAATTAATTTGCTGGTGCTTAAGGCCCAATTTTGTTGCTGTTGCCATTTAAATACTAGTGTGTGTGTTTAGTTTTCCAGACACAACATGCAGAACAAGTTAATTAATCGAAGCATTATGCAAAACAAAATGGCCGCGCCTCGGGGGGTTTGCTACTGAGTAAAAAATCGATGGGGACTTGCAAATTTGATAAAAAGAAATTCGCTAAGCTAGGTAAGCTACGAAGAATGGAATAAAATGCAGCAATTATCATTACTACTAAAGCCAGCTATGCTTACAGAAATGCCATTGAAATAAAAATTGTTTAAGAAAATCTCGAGGGATAGAGTTAAAAATTAAATGCGGGGTTCAACTAACTTTGGAGGGCTGTTCATCCGCTCCAGCAGTGAGATTAACCTGTAAATTGATACGATACAAGTACTCGGGGACATTAGAACGGAGTGTGTGTGTGTTGTGGGGATTTCTATCGCTATATATGCGAGTTTTCGAGGTGTGCTGGATGTGTGTGGATCGTGGGCTGTGTTTTCCTACGGAACGAACTACAATAACCAATAATAAAATTAAAATAATAATTCTGGCATTTCGTTGGTTCTGTCAGTTGGATTTTATAAGGTTGAGTTTTGAAAATTGCAGTCTTATCGCATTCTGAGTCAAGGGTTTCGGGTTTCGATGATTGAATTAACAAAAAAAAACTAGGAGTAGGTGTATGAAAGGTTTGCTGATTGGTTTTTTGTGTTTCATGTTTTTTGTTTGTGTTTTTTCGGTTTTTTCGGTGGGATTACTCACTTTGCCATTTTCGTGTACTTTTGTATCGCGCACTGAGTAAGTATCCGCCAACAGGGCCTGCAACGGTTCACGCACATTTGTTCGCATTTATCAGATAGGGAATTATTCACTCTTTTACTTTTATTTTCTAATCTAGTTGGCGGTGATCTTTGGACAAAATACTAGAGTTGAGTGAAGTTCGAGTTTAAATTGAAGAGGAGAGATGAGCAGGTGTGTAATGTGTGTTTTAGGTACAGGTTTCCAAACGATGAAAGTGAAAAGGATTAGAAAAAATTGGCCAATAACTCTGGTTCACACATATGGCAATTCACAGATATTTACAAGGATATCTTACAGCTATGTGCTATGTTTGTGTGTGTGTGAAGCAAACTACGATTACAAGGACTATGAATGACGACTCCCCGAAAGGTGGAAACTCTCTCGTTTCCATTTTCCCTTAAATAGACCTTAATTTGATTCGGCGATTAAGGGACTTAACCTCCTTCTATGGATGATGATGATGGGTGATGGGAACTCAAGGCTCCTCGTGTAACTGAAAAACAATATTTGCACAAGTTCAGAGTTTCGAGGCAAACGGCGGAGTGGGGGAAACTTTAAAATTTAATGGGAGGCACTAGAGGCAAAAAGCTACTCAAATTAAACGAGGCGGCGAGGGCGAGGTGGGCTCACTTACATCTGTTGAATTCGAGACACTCTTAAAGGAACGAACTGGCGAACTGTTTTCGGCTGGCACTAGCTTGCACTTTTGGGAAAAACATATTCAAATAATAGTTAGTTGCTTTCGGAGGGAAAAATATGAAAAGGGCTGGAATTTAAATGAGTTTGAAGTCGACTCCCAGCTGCCTTCTAAAAATAATATAAATAATTGACCGAAAGAAAAAATCAATAAACGTGAAAACCCTTTAAAAGAAAGTGTGCATTGAGCCATTATGGGGTAGGAAGCCCTCAGGATAGTGAAATTATGTACTCGAAGAACTTTTAAAACAACAAATGGAGCGGAAAAGGGCATAAAATTTAAAGTTTGGGCATTTTCCTATGAACCTTTGTATTTCCCTTAATATTTCCAGTATAAATAACCCCGAATGAAGTCTAACAAATAACATTACAGACCAAAGCACAATTACGAGTATTTACCAAACAAAATAAAGTGTGAAGAGACTTAGATCGGTTGTCGGATAGCATATAGAACATAGAACAAGTACACATATATAAGGATCTGACAGCCAGATAGATCAGATAGATATAGAGACAGAGCAGAGAACATATACGTGTGTGTTTTTTTGTATGCATATATAGAAGGTTATAGATATAGACACGACTCGAACAGCAAAGTAACAGAAAGTCGGTAAGTAGAGGTTGGCTTAGATCTGTTTGGTTGTTACTACCTTTTCGCGATTCTCGCGATTAGCACCCGCGCTCATTCTATATCTCAAGGAAATGGATCTTTTGGCTTTTAAAAGGGCGCTCTATAAACAGACAGAGTTGGATTTGGATTTGGATATATAGCAGAGCGATAAACGTTAGATGTTGGATTAGTAGGAGAAATCAAATCTTAAACTTAACGCTGAAACGGAAACTAAAACCAAAAACGTAACCGAAACCGAAACCAAACACACTTAGGATAAGGACTGGCACATACAGACAACGAAACCAAAATAAATGTAAGGTTTGTTAGTAGGAAATGAACAAAAGAACAGAGCGACTGAATCAGCTAGATACCTCGGCATCCGGCTGCGAGCGATCAGAGTCATCGTTGTCCAGATTCTGGTTCTCCAGATGCTCCTCCTCGGTCTGGGGCATCTGCTGGAGCTCCTCCTTGGTCTTAAAGTCCAGCTGCCTGATGTACAAGGGCATCGCCAGGCCCAAGATGACCTAATCATCAATATATAAATAATAAAATAAGCCAAAATAAGGTCTGACTCCCACCTTGAAGTTGGTGTTCTTGCGGGTTCTTAGGCCTCCCATCCAGAGATCCGCCAGGATCACCTGACTGCAGGGATGGGCCAACAAAGCGCGATGGTTGGCCGCCACGGCCAGGGACAGGCAGCTCTGGTTGGACCACGAGTGCAACTCGCAGGTGAGCAGGCGCTGGGCCTTCTCCGCATCCTGGCGGTAGCTAAAGTCCAGCAACTTGTTGCCTAGAAAATTAAATATAATAAAAGTAACCATAAATGCATGTTACCTCTGCTTTCTCACCTTTGCTCTCAAACTCCTTGGCGTAAGACCTTAGCTCCTCGTATATCTCCGTGTCCAGGTCATCCTCGGCCGCCTCGTGGGCCATGGCCTTGTACAGCTTGCAGGATACCAGCGACTTGGCTAGGGCCTCCTCGCCATGCGTCCACATCAGCAAAGCCATCTGCTGGCGCTTGGTCAACACGGCCCAGATCTGGGATGATGCAAATGAATCTCTAGATGCTTGAAGCAAACCCCGAAAAAATCACTTACCAGCAGCTCGTTGAAGGGAAACTCGAAGAGGGCCATCTCGGAGGTGAAGGGCAGCAGGCCGGTGACCAGGCTGAGGGAATTGGCTCCGGCATAGCGCTGGTACTGGTAGGTCGAGGACTTGCGGCAGGCGTTGGCGTAGCTGTTCATAACCTTGGCGTAGATGGGCCGAAATTTGCGGCGCGTGTAATAGGATCTGCAGAGAGAGGGAGTCAGAGGGATATCCAGTTGAGTGGCGGATTGGGTTTGGGTTTTGCCCGGCGGCGGCAATCTAATGCTCTCCAACGATTTGCTTCAGTAATTTCGCATTGTATCTGCTTTTGTGAAAAATGCCCGTCGACTCTGATGGACATCCGCCGCTGCAGCGGTCGGACTTGAATAGTAATGGAACGCTTTCATTTCAATTCCATTTTTTAGTCCGCATTGTTTGCTGGCGGCTTAAGAGATTTCCATCGCTAAATGTAAATGTATTATTGTTTGGTTTGGTTTTCCGTTTTCCGTTCTTAAGGAAAATGTCCCAGCCAGAGAGCGGCGAGCTCCTCAAGTAGCCAAAAATTTATGGCAAGCACCTGGCGGGGCTTTACGAGCGCACAATTAAATTCAGCACATCAACACAAGCCTCCATAAATTATTTATGACAAATAAAAAGGCAAATCAATTGAGTTGCCCCCTGAAGACCCAAGACCCGAGGCAACTGGCAACTGGCAACAGGCAACAGCAACAGGCAAGCCATTCGAATTTTATGTTAATCAAATCACGAAACTTTAACGCTTTTAATTACGCCAAAGTTACGCCTGCTCCTCGATTGCTCCTGCTCCTGCTCCTGACATTGACGACAAGCATTTAAATGTCTCGAGTCTAGACATTGAATGAAAACAACTGGTAGAGGCAGGCCAGAGGTAAGCCAGCCGACCGAGAAAAGGCCAAAGACCGGATCCGAATCCGAGTCAGAGCCGGAGTCCGTAAACCCTAATTTAATATAAACACATCGCTTGTGACGCCGGCTCATTGCCTAGATAGCCTCGGCCATTTAGATGGGCATTTGTCAGATAACTTCCAGGCAGGTTCGTCCTTTGATTAAAGCACAAAGGCCAGAAATCACCGAAGGAGGGAGGAGAAACTACAAAAGCCGAGTGAGTAGCGAGTGTCAAATTTGTTTGCCCACTCCATTCAATCGCATAAAAGGAAGGCGAAAAAGTTAAGGGTTCAACTGTCAAAATCAAGAGTTTATACAAAAATGGCTCCATTGAAAATAAATGGGCTTTAAGGAGCCAGAAAAGTGGTCTAAACTGATGGCAAATCAATTGGATTTTATATTGCAAAACTTTATCTTGCCGGCTGATTGAATCTTTTTTTTTGTTACATTTTACAAAATAGTTTCAGAGTCGTTAAACAGTCTGAATTAAAGTTCAACGGCCAAGACTTCAAGTTTATTTAACAAGAGAAAATAATTGAAGAATTTATCAGTTATTTCCACTTACTTCCTTTGTAAAATATTTTAAATAGAAGTCGAAAATGCTTGATTCCCCCAATTAAAGCTCAACTGTCAGGTTCAGGTATTGATGAAGTCCTTTGAGTCCTTACTCTGTTTCTGATTGATTTATTCCGCACTATTTCGGTGTGTATAATATTTTAATTAAATTTTCCCATGGCCAGTCGAAAGACTTCACTGCTTAGCCTGGCCCTGGCCCAATCAAGCCCAAGTTAAGGCCACATTTTGTGCATGACTTTTAATTAAATTGAGTGATTCCAGTTGGTCAGTTGCTCCTTTGTAGACAACGTGTCTTTATTGAAACCACAAACAATTTGGGGTCTTCTCAGCTCCTTCTTTGACCCTACACAGGCGCCACAACTTACGAGCAATATTAAGCGGCATTGTGGTTGCCGGGGCCGCGTTAACTAAATTTAAGCAGGCCAAGCGAGCGCTTTTCGCCTGCCTGGCAAAATATTAATGCTGCATAATTAAGGGGTCCTTCGTCGTTGTCGGTTGGCATCCTGCCTTTGACTCCTCCTTTGACTTGCGCCCTTCGCCATTCTGTGCAGCGTCAACATGACAAAGCGGAGGGCAAGCGGAGCCTGCCAGGCAAACGCGGAGCTCTTGTTGTTAACTTGATGTGCAAACTTATTACATTTTCATGAACAAATTTTCAAAACATCAAGTTTAATCCGCAACACGTTAAGGGATGACTTTACTTTGGGTATTCCCAACCCCGGAAGCCAACCCTTGACCGAAAATAAAAGCACAAAAGTTTTTGTGGGACCATAGAGCGCGAGGTGTTTTTTCGTGGTTTTAGCCTTATTATTAAATTTGATCATTTGCTGTGGGTTTGCTTTGGGGGAAGAAGGGAATTCTATGACCTCTTTTAAAGCTCTATTTATATTGGATTATATTTAACTTAAGTTTAAGGGAAGTTATGAAGAATTTAAATATGAACTTGCTAGCTACGTTTTGTAGGTATTTTAACTATTTTGAGAGACTTTGTTCTCAGTATAAATTTATGAAGGTTTAAACTTAGAAGTAGTGCATTTTATTTATTTTTTAATTGAACAAATTCCTTATCATCAATTTCTCAATTGTTTTATAAAAAAAAAACCATATTATATCAAAGCCTTACAATAAATGCAATCATTTCCTTAGCCACTTAAGCGGCTTTAAGAGGATTATTGAATGCAAAGCTTGAGGATTTGTCAAGTGAATATAGGGATTATTTAAAGGGAGGATTTTCCATTCAATTTCAATTCTTTCAGAAAAGTAAACTGGATAAATAACAAATAAAAACTCTACAGAACTCACCTATAGGCGCCGCCCATCAGCTTATTGATCACCAGTCCGATGTCGTGGAGCGTGTAAATATAGCCCTTGGGTATGTGCGGCCGGACATCGCGCAGGATGTAGCTGCGGGTACACAAGGACATTGTTGGCATTGCCATTTACATAGAAGGCTAAACTCACCCCAACGTGTTGGCCGGACCGTGCTTGGTATTGTAGAGCTCCTCCAGCCGCGGTATTGTTAAAAATTTCTTCATCGAAACGCCGTTCTCCAGGAGTAATTTGACGAAATCGATTCTATCGTGTTCCAGCGCCTGCATCATGGCCTCGTCCAGGGCGCCTGGAGTGGAATTGAATTTAAACAAATGCAAATGGGGCAGCAGACCACCACCACTCATCAAAGGACAACAACAACCACCCACCGTTGGGCCACTCCTGGCCATAGACGAATATCTCGCTGCGCGCTATGTCCACGCGATTCCACGTCAGGGCCAGGCTCAGCTGCTCCGGCGGACTGAGATGCTGCGACTTGAAGAGGGCCGTCAGGATGGTCTGATCCAGCTCCTGCGCCTCGCCCTCGGGCTTTTCCTGTATGCGAAAGACGGTAATCTGGCGGAGAAATTGAAAAAATATACATAAAAAGTAAAGTATCTCCTAATGTCAGTCGCCGTGGCACATAATTTGTTTGCCTAGGCCGGGGAAACCCGCGAAACGAGAGCCCTCCGGCAAGGACAAGGACTTGCTACTCCTCCTAGATCCCGATGTGGCTTCAGTGCTCATTCAAAAACCAATTAAAATCTTAATAACAGCTGCGGCGGAATTGACGAAATGCCAGCCAACATTTCTGATTTTTTCGGCCTCGAAATACTCACAGGACACACTGTCTGCTCCTGCTGGCGGTGATTTAAAATTCATTACACGTTCAATTGAATTTTGTTGCCTAATTATTTCAACGGGTCTACGAGCATTAATTAAAAATTTAAATCGCTTCGCGCCAAAGTCTCAAGTGATTGAAAAGTTGGCCTCGCACCGCGGTTAATTTGAATCTCCTGCCGGCAGTCTTCCGGGGAACTTAATTGAGCAAGGCCCCCGTTGGGTTATGCGATTTTAATTGATGGCTCGTACCTATAAATAATTGCGGGAAAATTCGAGAGTGTTCCACCTGCCCTAACCACTTAACTGGGAACTATGGAGGAGGTTTTGTATATGAATAATAAATTTTTAAACTGGCCCTAAGGACGAGTAACATAAACTGAGTTTTTGAATGTGTAATAAACGTATTAAATTTCCTTGAATATAATTAATATCTCCTGCGAAAAGAGCAGCAAGAAGTTGAGGCTTACAAGTGATAACCCTCAGCCTTCTGATTAAATTCCCTAATAATTTAATTACAGCCTCTGGCCCATCTTACACAGCAATTAATTATGGAAATTCAACTTGTGGCTTGCTTCCCCCTGGGGCCTACAACCCTTTAAGCTTACCAGATTCTTGTTCCTTGTGCACTGCAACAGTTCCTGGTAGAGCTTCTCGGACTGGTCCAAGCCCACCTCGAAGGTCTTCTGTATGGTTCCGATGAGGTACTCCCTCATGGACTCTAGCACGGGCTGCTCCTCCCCGTCCGACGCATATCTGTATATAAATTTTGTCAGAGACAGCATTGTCACAACTCGAGAGGCGCCCCAATTATTCGGACTAATTAAACAACAAAATTAAATGTGGTACACAAAAAGGTCCGTGGTCCCGGCAGAAGGTAAACACCAGCAGGCCGGGCCGTCTGAGGACTGGGATTCTCCCCTTTTGTAGCGTTGGGTAAATTTAAATAATTTGCCAAATGTCGCGTGCCTGACAATGGGCCAACACAACACAACAATCCTGCAGCGCCGGGTCAAAAGGCATGCCGACATGTTCTTAATTAAATTTACACAAACTGCGGTTTCTCATTAACTTACCCCGGCGGCTCATGCTTTAAAGAGGGGGTTTTTAAGTGGATATATAGAGAGTTCTTAAGGTCTGATTCTCTTTAATATTTTTGAAAGAATGATTAAAAATATTTCACATCAAGGAAACTATACCTTTAAAATCAACTAAGCTAAGACAGCATTTTTAATCTTGATTATCCTAAAGTGCTACAGAAATCGAAAACAATTAAAAATAAATTTAAGTGATGCCCAAAAGCATGCAATAAATAATTTAGGTCTCATAGAAACTTTTTGTAGCTCACTTTTGGGCAACATTCTAAAAGATTTTAAAACGATTTTTAGATAAAAGCCGTTAAGCTTCTAAAAATATGATTTTCTATAAAAAATGTAATGCCCCAAGGCTATGGTCCCCTTGTGGAACAAAATAATGTTTCTAGCTATTAATAATAAATTAAAAAATAACACAACGCTTTATAAAAACACTTTTCCATATCCATATTTAAGAAGTTAATTGAAGACAGAAGGTTGAATAAAAAACCTCCCTTTCCACACGTTTAAAAATACATCACACACTCCCATTCATCTTAAAGCTAAAAGGCTCCCCCAAATATTTGGGGATGTACTCACTTGTGGACGAAGGCGAGCAGGTCGGCGGCACGCCCGGATCCGTCACACACGACCACCGGAACCGGCGGCGAGTCCGTCACGTACTCGAGCACCGCACGTATCGTGTTAGTGCCGCCCTCGATCACCAGACAGACGACGGGCGTACTGGAATGTGTGACTGCAGCAGGGCAATCCCACCCGAAAAACAAAAAAACAAACGTAATGGCAAGAAAGGTAAAGATTTGAGTAGAACAATCCACGGGGACATGCAACGGGGATTCGTCAAATTCATAGAGTGCAGGCCGCTACTAAGAACTCAACAGGTCGATTATGACTCCCTCTCTCTTCTGATGTCGGCACACTCAACAAAAATTAAGTTTTCACTTTTAAAAAATATAATAAATAAATTGTTTTCCTTAAATGCCGAAATGTCTAATTAAATTATAGATTTCTTTTAGATGAATATAGTTTATAACTTTCAAAAAAGTAGACAGTATAGCTTAGAAAGAAGAGAAAATAGGATAACGTTGAAAGTAAGAAACTAGTTTTCCTAAAAGAGTTGAAAGCTCTAAAGATGACTTGAAAATATTACTTGAATATAAGTACGAAGTAACGAAAATATTTGTAAAAAGTAGAAAGAATAGAAAATATTTCCGTATACCGTTGGTTTTAAGCCAGTGATTCTTTGCTAGAAGTATAAGTAAATTTAAAAATGTCTTAGGCAATTTCTGGTTTAAGTTAAGAGTTATTCCAGTAAATATTTTATAAGGGACTTATCACCTATCATAAGAAAATATTATCAAGGTAATTAACTCCGATTTTTGAAGGGGAAACAGATTTCTTATTTGGTGATGGTTCAAACCTTTTGCTTACATATTTTTAAAATATTTTTAGATGAAGGAAAAAGGAGTTCTGATCTTTTAAAAGAGATTTAGAAGCATTCTAAGACATGATTATATTATTAATTATTTTTAAGAGAAACCTAACCGTGCTTCTTGATTAAATATTTATTTTAATTTCTAATACTTGAAAGACTTCTTGAATTATAATTTTAATATTCTTCTTTTATACCTCTATCCTTACTTAAAATCCTTTTTAATTTAAAAGTCTCTCCTAAACTCCTTGTTTAATTTTCTTCCAGTGCAAGTTAATCACCCCCAATGACAGCTCGCCAAGTCAGAACCAGAATGTCCTTGCCATAGGGAGCTTAGCCGGCGGCATTGGCAATGAAAAGAAACGGCTTTCAATGCCCCGGATGACAAGGAGCTCCAATCTGGCGGCCTGATTGGCCTTTTGTGCTGTCGAGCTGTCACATTGCCCCATTTGGCGCTCGTCCCCCCGCGCTTACATGGATGTAGCTTCAGGTTGGATATAAACTTCTCCAGCTTGCGGCGCAGGATCAGCTCCGCGCCGTACTTGGCCTGGGTGCCATTGTCCACCAGCAGGAAGTACGCATGACGGTTGTTCAGCACCGCCAGCTTGGACCTGGAAAGGGGGGAAAATAAAACGGAAATTGAGCAGGTGCAGCAGTAGCAGCAACAGCAGGTGATGATTGCAACAGGTCGCAGGCCACAACAGCTAATACTCATGAATTACTAACGCCAACCAGGCACAATTAAGCCTGTTGCCTTGATTCGAAACCATTAAATATGCATTATTCTGCGGTCGGGTCGGGTCGTGGGAGCCACACTCACCTGGGCGAACTTATGCTGTGGCAGGGCACCTCGCGGTTGTGGCCCAACAGCTCGTGATTGCGCTCGACGATGCCCCAGGGAGCGATGCCGATGCTGACCACCCGTCCTGTCCTTTGCTGGCCCTCCAGTAGCAGGGCGTCGCCCACTTGCTTGGTGACTCCTGTAAGAGAGGATAAGGTTGGAGGAGGTCAGGGGATGACACAACAATGGCCGAGTTGAGTGAGTGCGTAAACAAGTTCTTGTCTCCCTCAGAGGATTGGCATAGCCTTATCCTCATCCCTGTTCCAGGTTTTTTATATCATAGTTAGGGGGCGTGTCTAAAATTTAATAACAGCTCGAGCACAAAAACCCAGACGACACAAAAAAAAAGGACCTTCCGAGCAGTCGAATGAAAAATGTAATAAAAGGAGAAGGATATTGTAGGCGACTGAAGAATGCGCTGCCAGCAAAAAAAAAAAAGAAAAATATATTTACAAGTTCAACATAACAATACAATAGTTACAAAAGAAACCTTTATATTTTATTATCAAATAAATTCGCATTAACTGGAAATTGAATAAAGTTACCTCCAGAAATTAAGCAATTTAAATATATATTTTTCTAGCCTGTAACTCCTTTTCAACAATAAATAATTAGCGTTTACTTTTGTGCTATTTTATTATCCAATCAAGAAATCTTTTATTCCCTGCCAATAAAGATTCATTAAACGTAAAAAATTATGATTGAAAAAAACCCATTCACCAACTTATCACTTCATGAAATATAACCAATCATTCAATTATATTTTGTCAACTCAAATGAAATAATAAATTATATTGATTAATTTCTGGTCTGTCTGCGTTTAAATTTAATTTGATTTTTTGGGCTATATCCCACGCTCTCATCTCTACCCTTTCCCTTGGCTCAATAATCCAATTTACTTGGAGAGGCACTACACTTGCCCCTCCCTTGGTCAGTGCCAGCATGCCCCGAAGATGGGGCTAAGGGGTAGCGCAATATGTTGACTGGCTAGCAGTTGGAGTGTATACAATCACTGGCTGCGTGATTTCCGCTTGGGATTTTATTTATTTAATTTTCGACTGGGGTCGCTCATCCGCACTTTAAGTTTTTTCCCCCTGTTTGTTGTTTGTTTTTCCTTGCTCATTTTTCTTTGTGCTTATTTAAGTTGGATTCTGGGAGCCTGGGAACTGGGCCGTAATCGTTGGCCATAAAAACGGTGCAGTGTCCTTTCATGAAACTTAAATGAAACGGAATGCTCACCGGTGTTGGTGCCGCCAGTGAATATCCAGGCTCCGGTGGTTTTGGCCGCCTTCAGCAGTCCTTTGCGTATCTCCTGCGAATCAAATAGAAAGTGGAGAGGATTCGGTTACACAGTCCGGTCCTTGGACCATTCAATTAGCGTGTGACACACGACCGGGCGACCCTTTTCCTCACTCCCGCTTACCTTCTTCAATTTGGCCTGCAAATCAAAGTTGGCCTTGCCGCCCTGCACGGTGATCAAAAGTTTTGGCAATTCCAGATTCCACTCCTTGGTGAATAGCTGCACCAGCAGCTCCGGCCGCGTGTCGAACGACAGCCGAACATACTAAAAAAAAAAGAAAAAAAGTTCAGGACCAAAGTTATTAAGGACCGCCACTAAAGGAAATGCCACCAATTGGGTGAATGGCTCTGGGCCTACCTGGGCTTTTGTGGGATGTGCTCCGCCCTGGAACTCGATGGTGCCGTAGGCATCCGTGGGCTGGGGGCGTGTGTGCTTCGTGGGCAGCCAGAGGTCTCCGGGTGAGCCGCTCTCGATGCCCGGTATCGTCTGATGTGTGATCTGGACCTGGCCACAGCAGCATCTGCAAGAGGCAATACGCATTACTTCCATTTCCACACGCAGGGACACAGATAAGGGATAACTTTTTGGCAAATAATTTAAGAAGGCGAACTTAAGTTTTACGACCACTTTTACTTTTCCAACTCAGGCCCATAACTCCTCTCAAGTTTAAAAATAGATTTGGTTTTCAAGTGTCTGGCAAATGTAATTGAAAAAAATTGTCTTTAAAATGGGTTTACAATTTAACGTAAAAAAAGGGATTTCAGTTCCTTTAAAATCGATGATAAAACCAATGAACTTTAATTGATTGTTGACCATGCCCCGGTTTAGTTTTATTTAAATTTAGTGGATCTTAAAGAGCCTTAATATTTAAATACCAGCTGGCCATTTTATGTATTTTTTACCATCTGCCTTTCCTGTGCCAACGTTAAACATTTTCCTACATAAACTTTAAGTACCTTCCTCCCTTTGCTTTAATGCAACGACTAATTTTTACTGTCCCCTCTTTCATTTTAATTGGATCTTTATTTGCATTTTTTTTCGCTTCTCTGTTTTCATTTCACTTTTCACTATTTACCTTTTTAATTAATTCAGAAAGCAGCCAAGCTACTAAACTGATTTGCAGGGAATTAAGTTCATGTGCTAGTAACTGATTTTAATTTCAATAAAAGTAGATATCTCCCGTATTCATATGCTGCGTTTTTTTTCACCAGAAGTAACCATCTCTTTGCAAGTTTTTCCCTATGCAGCTCGGAAGTCCTGCGATGGCATTTCTGCTCATAGAAGCGACTCCTGTGTTGACTGACTGTCAGGATGCTTGGTGGGTGTAAATGATATTCGGCAAACAGCCAGCAGACACACCCCGCACACGCATCCGCCTTAACCTGTCACTTTGTTTGCTATGCCCACGTGTAATATAGAGCGTTATTTATGCACGTGTGTGCCTGAGTGCCTCGAAAAAAATATGTATGTATATATATGATGGCAACAAACGGAAAGGCAATAACCTGTCGGGGGGTCTGAGGGTCTGGGCCTGACCTGACCCCATCCGATCCGATCCTATCCGAATCTGTCTGTTTCGCCAGCTGATGTTCTTGTCAGGTGCTTAAAATTTGTGCGCTAAATAATGCATTTCAATTAAAGGCACACACATGTGTAAGTGTACTTTCCGACTTCTCTGCTTTCGGGGGAATAAATCAGTTTGAATGGAATTAAATAATCAAATTAATCGGCACGTGTCTGTGGCACATCTCATGGCCGGTGACTGATGTGTGGCAGACATGCTAGGACAGTGAGGCTTCTTTAGAGACGAACTCTAGGTGTTTAGGATGTTGATCAAGGTGAAATAATATTATTTAAATATGTAGATTTCTTCGTAATTTTTTTAATTGTAAAAACAAGTCAATCGGACTTCCCCAAAAATTTCTAGGGTTTTAAAATCACTTTAATAACTGTCTAAAAGTATGCAACAAAATGTTTGAGGCACCAAATGTTTTTTTAAGATGGAACTTTTTGTAGCAAAGTTTTAGGAAACCTTTCTAGTGGCTTATTTAATTTATTCAAATTTGTTTACAACTTTAAATAAATTAATATTGAGCTTAATCTGAGCTTTAAGTATTTTTGTGTAGTCTAGACTGTATTTTTTGGGAATAAGTTACTTTAATTAAGGTAAAACCTCTAATTCACCGAAATTATAATTACCCAAAAAGCAATTAAAGAATAATTTGTTGAAGTCTTAAAAATTTAATTTAAACTTTGAACAAATTCCATATTAATTAGAGAGAAATACAAGTTGTTCAAAGTTCAAAGATTAAGTTATGGCGAGCAATAGAGCAAAAGAATTTGATTTCATTTTCTGCCAAGTTCAACTGTAACTCGTTGAGGATTACATACAAACCGGCAACTAACGTGGGCAGGACAGATGGATTTTGGGGCGCGACAGCAGCCGCTACCGGTTGCCGTGGAAACTCGACTAGGCCAGCGAGCAAATATTTGGCAAGCCAAAAGCTGATAAAAGCAGCCAGCCAGTGGGCAAAGTCAGTATTATAAAGTCAAAAGGGGCCATAAACCCATCGCCAGTCGTCGGTGCAGCTATCTCTCTGCTGAAAACTTTCACCAGACAAGAATCTGAATCAGAATCAGTCGGGAGAACGGGAACCGAGGTGGGGTTGGCTTTATGGCGCATTTATCTCAATTCCCGGGTCTTGGGACAGCGCCTGTCATAATAAACAATAAATGCTAGCGCCCAAAACGAAACTAAATACACAACAGAACTAGGAACTGGGCCAACAGCAGCAGCACCAACCAGCATCTGCATCAAGAAAAGCGTTTTGTGATAGGCGTTGGAACTGGGTCAACTGTTTGCGTCTTTAACTGGGACTTGGACCCCGCGCTCCGCTGAATTAAAATGCAAATAAATTAAATTAGGAGCCACTTACTTTGTATCGTCCTTTGGGCATGGTATGAACTTGATGCATTCGCGCTTCTGGAAATTTGTCTCGATCCAACTACGCGGCTGGTGCTAAATGGGATTGGTAGGGGGAGAGGAAGAGCAAAGTTAGAGTCGGTTAGTTAATTAATTTACGACATCGGTATCACTTTCAGTATCATCATCATCGCAGTTACACTTTATACACTCAATATACAGCTAGAGGAGCAAATGGAAAATAATTCAAAGGGAACACAAGATATATAATCGTTAGGCTTTACAGCAGGTCAACGTCAGCCAGCGGGTCATAGAGGATGACTAGAGGTGCTTGGGGGTATGCAAAATACACATAAACTCAAGGATATCAGTTTAGTTTTTAGGTTGAAGAAAATACACAATTTCACTTGAAATTCAAAGCAATAAATAATAATTAAATCGATTTTTAAGTGGTTGTCACTAAACATTAGGTAATTACTTGGTTCTCCGGGGATAAACACAACGACGCACAATACAATCACTATTTAAACACTATTTAATTTCGATGAAACAAACGAGGAATAAGTAAATTAGTGAATTGACACAACAAACGAATGTAACAAATAAAGGTATGCATTTACAGAATAAAATATTTACAATGTGAGAGGGTTGAGGTGAGAGGTACTTAATGTCGAGTTGGTTTATTTATATATTTACATATTGCACAATTGATTCTAGCCCAGTTTGAATATTTATAAAGCAGCCGTCCAATTTGTGGCAAACTTTGCTCTCTTGCACTATTTCGGTTTTAAGCCAGCTTTTAGCAACAAAAAGCCCCTTATATGATGCCAAGCGTTTATGCAATTTGTAATGCCTCAGATCACACTTATGTAAGTAAGCCCAGGTCACGTTTTCATGATGACTAGAATCCTCCGGCGCTCGCACAATTGATTCCAATTTCGAATCAGAACTTTGCCCAACTGCAACTTGGCTGTTATCGCGGCAAACAAAGGCAAAGTGGCAAACTTTCGAGCCGCACTTTGGGCCGAAGCTACAGTTGGCTTTTTGGATTTGGTTTGGGTTTTGGTTTTTGGATTAGCAGCCTCCATGGGAGGCTCACTCACTCGGTGGTTTGGTGAGCAAACAGCTCTTGGCATATCGAGTTGAGCGACCGGGGTTTTCCCTACACTACTCAAAAAAATATAAATAAATTTGTTGGCTTTGGAATATTTATTATAAATACTTGAGAACTCCAGAACCTCACATCAGTTGCAGCTTCAAAAAGCCAAGCGTAACTAATCAAACTACATTATTGTTAACAATTATTTACAATGGCCATACCAAATCGTGTATTACCCTGGCCTACTTCAATAGTATTATCCAACTTTTTTAAATAAAGTCTTTTCTGTATTACAAATCGCCAATGGGCTAAACTTTTCTCTGAGTTATTTCTCAGTAAAGAATTTAAAATTCTCTAATTACCTCTATATTAAAAAAATCCCTAATAATTCCCATTATAGCTCACTTTTTCCCTGTGTAATTCGTCTTCTGGGTGGCCACTTCCTACCTCTCTCACGGGGTCACTGGCGGCGTGGGCCTTTAGCAAATCACGCACATTTAGTATCAGGACCTTCGACAGTGTTGACGAGACGGAGGAGCGCTTCCTCATCCGCTGACGACGCCGGATGCCCCTTGGCGTTCCGGGCACGCTGGAATTGCTCTTCGCGGTGGGCAAATGGGCAGCCGCCTCGGCGGCAATGAACGCGGATGTGGTGGCACGCACCGAGAGCACGGCCGGCGTATTGCTGTATCTGCGAACGGTGGAAAAGTCCTTGGATATGCGCCGCAGATACTTGTGCGCCGCGAGCGGGGAGTCCGTGACCACCATGGCTATGGCTATGGCTATGGCCGGTCGCTATTTTCCGCTAATATGCTCTAATTAATAGAATTGGCCGAGCTTCGTGGGCGACAGCTGCAACCGCATTTGCATCCGATCCGCAATCCGCTCTCCGCAACCGAAACGGGCGACAGGCGAATCTCGACTGACACGCACCTGCACTTGTGCAGCTCACCTGTCGGCCAAGCCGAGTTCTGCCCAATTGGCTATCTGCGAGAGGCATCTCCGCAGCATCATCGTCCACACGGGACGCGGCGTGCGATTGCCAGTGAGCCATTAACTTGGCCAAATTAGATAAGCCAAGCTCCCATATCTATAAAGTTCTAGTCATTGGTACGAAGAGCTTTCCTAACGTTATTTTTTAACTGGCCCCCAAAAGTATAAAACGTTTTGGAACATGCGTTTATTAAGCCTTTGGGATTTGCGAA
The DNA here is from genome assembly GCA_008042615.1 of Drosophila auraria. NCBI lineage: Eukaryota > Metazoa > Arthropoda > Insecta > Diptera > Drosophilidae > Drosophila > Drosophila auraria. Next base: position 52,323 of record VNJW01000597.1, read on the forward strand.
TAGAAACTATTAGTTTTTATGCATTTTATGGCATTTGTTTGCCTTGTATGTGAAGTTTTGAGAAGCAATTTGAAAAATATTTTGAATATAATATTCAATTTTCTTATTTAAGCTATTAAGCAATTAATGTTCATGCTTTTAAGCCATTGATTTGCTTGGATACCATTTTTAGATCAAATTTATTTTTATTTGGAATATTTATGGACTCTTAAATACATTTTAGGTATTAATTGAAAACAAACTATTAAATTTTATGATTTTAAGTCATTTTTTAGCTATGTATGACATTTTGAGAACATTTTAAAAGTAAATACAATATTATTTGAAATATTTATGGAGTCTTAAGTACTTTCTAGGAATTATTATTTTGATTTAGTTGCTTTATCTTTATCGTTTTTTAATTTGCCCATTAAGTAGTCAGTCTAAGCTATATTAAATGTTTAAATTGGTAATGGTAAATGCATTGCTTTTGCATTAAATATAATAATAATATCTCAAATAACTGACTAGAAAAACAAGCTTCTCAAAATCTGACATTTATCTTTATCTAAACATTAAATATTAGTTTATAAGCTATAAATGGCTTAAATACCCCAAACTAAGCAACCTAATAACCCAAATTATCCTGCCAAAACCCCCAATATTTATTTAATTGGCTTCCTAAGCTCGCCAAGTTGGACTTCTTAGCCAACATAACTTGTAGACCCAACTATGCGGTCTGCCAAATTGTCAGCTTGCCAAATATTGGATTAATCTTGGCCATTACTTACTCCAATCTGGAATAAATCCAGTGTTGCTGCAAAGTAGGTGCTCTAATCTGCATTACCATTTAACTAATTGTTTTGATTCGACAAATAAATGATGTTCTAGATGGTCTAGGGCCAATTGGCAACCTTGGCGATGCTATTTAATTTGCTGAATTGCCAGAAAGCAATCCATCGATGGTCGAGAAACAGACAGCCAGAGGCCACCAACTAAATGGATTCCCTCTGATGAAATTCCCCTAATTAATTACATTTGGCAGCTCAGCGGAACTGAGCTTTTAATGGCAACTCATCATCGGAAGCCGGGCGACTTACTAAGGTTACAGTTTCGGTTTTTCTCGGGGTTCTTGGGGTGCACATTAGTAGGAGGCAAAGTTACAAATGCAAAACAAATACATATTTTCGATAAAACATAATAGTTAACAACAGCAAGTGTGGCGGAACGTACAACGGAAACAATTAAATGATATTGAAATTAAAGTTGAATGTTGATTGCTTACCCTGGGCACGGTTATATTTATCAGACCCCAACAGATTTTTTTCAGTCCCCATGGTATCTTTAAGGGTTCGTTTTTTTTGGTTTATAGTTTTTAGTTGTTCGGTTATTTTATATTTTTTTTGTGAGTGTGTACGTGTGTTGTAACATTTACATTTTACATTTATTGTCGAGTGGTTTTTGGTGTCACAAACACATTGCAGATTTGTTTATTGTTGTGATTGTTGTCGTTTGTTGATTGGTTTGCGGTTGTTATCGTTGTTTTTGATGTTTCAATATATTCGCATATATATTATATCATTATTTTTGGTCATTTGTGCATTTTTTTTGGAATTTGAACACGCACGCACACACACAAATACACGGAATGGTGCATTGAAAAGTCAACAACAAATCATTTATTGTCGTTATTTATCATTATTATTGGTTTTTTAGGTGTGTGTTGTGTGTGGTGGTGGTGGGCGGGGGGAAATAGAGTGTGAAAACACAAAACGATTAATTAACAGATCATAGCACAATAATTGAAATTCATAATACGGATTGTTTATTGTGTCGCAGAAGGAAAACAAATCCAAAATCAGGAAGAAGGGGCGTCAAAATTGATGTATAAACAGGAGATAGGGGCCACGTTACGTATTTTTTTGTGTTATGTGTTCGAGTTAAGTAAGGATTTAGCGAGTGTCGGTGTGTGGTGTGGGTGTGGGGTTTGTGTTGTGCAAAGCAAAGTTGAAAGTAGAAGAAAAATATTATGTTTTAAAATTAGTTTAAACTTTAAAGACTTGAAACAATTCGCTCTCCTTCGTTGGGTTTCTTTTCTTTTTAATTTTTGTGGGGGACAAACTACATTGACTTACTACCAGACCGCTTTGCTTAAAACTATTACTCGATGAAAGGTGCTTGAATTAAATATATTAAGGTGAAGGAAATATATATTTAAATAATTTTTACAGAGTCTTATATGATCTACTGAAACTATCTAAGACTACACAGTTACTAGAGTCTACCCAACCTGAAAGTATGCACCTTGTGTTCGCTAAAATCAGGCCTTTGCCAGCGTCTAAAACGCACCGACACATTTGTGGCACGTACGTCGTAGTCACATTTCATTGCCACAGCTTAGAGTGAAAAGCCAGTTGTTGCATCTCACACACATGTGAGCAGGCACTTTCCCAATGGCTCTACAGACGACAACTGCAGGCGGTGGCCCCAGGTGAAAGTCACCCCCACTTGGCACCTCACATGCACAGCCACACGCAATTCACGGTATTCTCCGGGTGTTGGCCACAAACTGAAGTGGGCTACGGGGCTAAGACCACAATATGGCCACAAGGCACGTCTAAATGGCGCCTATGGTGTTCTTTGTTTCATTAATTACCACTAGAAATTAATAAATGATTTAAAATGTGCAATTAACAACTAGCTAGCACAATTTATCGCTAGAGTAGAGAGAGTAAAGTAGAGTATGTTAAACTCATTATAAAGCAGAAGAAAGTATTTAAAAACTAAGCTATTATTCTATTCTTCATTCATAATTTTATTTTTAGATTTTTCCGCTCACAACTTTGTGCGGGCGGAGTAAGCGCGGCTTTTGTTGCCAGCAGAAAAATGGCTTGCATACTGCAAGTGCAATATATGGCCCTACGACTCATAGTAATTACATTGCTCTTTGCTCTAACTATATATAGCACAGAGCATACTTTTACAAGCAACTGTAAGTGAACTGCAAGTGAAACCCCCAAGGTAGTTTCATTTATGAAACCTCTCAAAAATTCGTTTAACACAAATAGTTTTAAATGCTTGCTGCTACCTTCCACTTCGACATATCAACTGCAAGTTTACACTGAACTGAATTAAAATGATTAAAAAAACGGGCAAAGTTTAACAACTCATAACTACGAGTTCCCACGGATACGCCCAAAACATTTTCTCCGACCGAGACCCAAACCAATTAAACTTTTTCCCAACACCCATTGAGATGGATGAAAGTGGGCGTAACATTAAGAGCGATATGCTTATCTACGAAAAATTTGGGCACATACCATAGAGAATATATACGTAGGAGTATGTGGATGCATGTCCTCTCCGTGCAGCACCTATTAAAATAAAAGCTTTTCGTCCGACGAAGCCCCAGGAGCCACAAAACTTTTGTGTGGGCATAAAACACAGTTCAGTTGATGCGGAAGCGAATGTGGCATATTTCAAATTAATTAAACGTCCAGCGCACGGAGCAAGAGAGCCCTGGCTAGAAGCCATTGACGCCCGACTTGATGGCTTGTTGTAAAAATACAACGAGATGGGAAGCGAGGTGTGGCTAGTCGAAGGTTGAAATACCCTTGCAAAAGGCTAATTTTTTTTAATTTTTTAGGGTTTTTAAAGGTTAGATTAAAGCGGACTTAAAGCGGAATTTAAAAAGAATTAAAGGACCTAAGTTTGCATGATATTTTTAATTAACTAAATAAATTTAAGTACCCTTTGCAAAGGATATTTCAGAAATCAAGCTTGATTTTACAATATTGATTACCAATTTAATTAACAATATTGTTTAATCTTCAGAAAAACATTTCTTTTGTGCCCATAAAAGCCCTGTTAATCCCCCTCAATCTTTCTGATTTTTTATTTGTTACCAAAAGCTGACCCATTAAATTTTCCCCCCCTCAGGGTATGCAGCATCAAGTTAATTAATTACCTTTGGTTTAACACTTCATTGGAATTGATTCGTTTCAATGGCAGAACTGGCAGCCACTCGACTTTTACCCCTTCGCTTTTTTCGAAGCGGAAATTGCTAAGCTAATTAGCCAATATCTGCTGTTCGAATTCCCACGAGAAATCAACGAAACAATGGCCGCTGGCCGGAAATGTGCAATGGAACTCAGGGGAACCAGCACCATGTGGCCACCATTCCGATTATCAGCAGCATCCGGAATCGGGCATAAAAATTAATGCACTCGCAGCAGGCTTGGCTAGGATCAAAGCCGCAGGATGCAATTTGCCGGGCCACCTGTCCCACATTTTCCGCTTTATCGAACCCGATAAAAGTTGTGCAACATAAACAGCACTTAATACCCGCATCAAGCGTCGTCATCTCATCTGCTCGTGCATAATGTAAGGCGGTGAATAATATAATGCAACAGCCAAGGGACCCGCAAGGTGGTTGTGGCAGGTGGCTCTGCAGTGTTTCACCTGCTGTCGACTTGCGGGTTTTCAAAGTGGAAAATTGCTGGCGAAGCAGGAGCTGTAGCTGTAGCTGTTGCTGAAGCTGGCTGAGGCTGCGTCTGCGGCTGTAGTCATGGCTGATGAAGTGCCACATTCGTTCTCGAAAAATGCCATGAGACGTCGCCCTGGTGATGGATTGCGGGCGATGAAGTGGTAAGGGGCTCCTCAGAGTCCCTCTTTTGCATGGTTGAGTCTCAATGAGAGTGCGAAATTGACTTTCTCAGACTTTGCACAAAGTTTTCAGACAGTGCTGTCAATAAGTCATTTATTAAACATGTTGGGCTCTGGGGGATACTGAACAACCTGTCTGATTAATAATAACACCTCTTAATAAAGTTCCTAGAAATTGTTTTTGATATTGATAAAATAATAAGGCTCATTGACGCATGTTCACTATTCAAGAGTCAAGCGTAAGAAAAAGTAAAGTCACTCAAAGACCAATTAAAACTTTGTTTCTCTCTTAACGAAATGATACTTCATTTCATTCTTTCTGTATTAATATATATTTTTCCTTATGTATTACAATTAATTTTATTAATAAATATTCCTTAGAAATGCTTAATTTAAAGGCTAAAATTTCTGACAGTGCTAGAGATATGCGACTCTCCAGATAAGGAATATTTACAATAATTGAATTCCCCTAAATAGCAAAAAGAAGATAGACAATTCTTATCGAACAGACAAGACAATTTGACAAGTTACAAAGGTACTTATATTATCTATTAAAGAATATTAGATATATATTTATATTTTCTAGCTATTAGCCAACTTCTCATCACTTTGGAGAGGCTTCTCCCAGCGCTTTGAAGAGAGTACTAGAGTGACTCTCACTCTTCACAGTCGACAGCTGCTGATTAACACAAAACACAAGGCGACAGCGAAGACAGAAAGCACAGATATGTGAAGCGAATCACCAGCAGACCGGTTAGAATTCAGACGTAAACCCCAATACCCCCAAGCCAATTGCAGTTCTCCGTCAATTAACGACAATTACTCATGCAGGGCCCTCCATCTGTACTCACAAACACCCAATTGGTCTCGAAGTACATGGCCAACTCCAGATGCACTTGATGGAATCCACATACCCCAAACGCACTCGGGCGGGTATCTAATCGCGCGGCGAACGACGCTTACTATTCGGATACACGTAGAGAAAATAGGTACTAAAATTGGAAATTTAGGGAATTTTGGGAATCTGGTTTAATTGTTAGATCTTAAACAGAAGTTCGTTAAAAAAGGAAGGAATTGTTTGAGTAGTTTTTTCTAAGAATTTAAGAAATTGTTGATTGGAACTCACTTTAAAATGTGTCCAAAAGTACTCCGTGAAATCTTTGAAGTGCATTTGTTTTGCCGATTTTTGATTCTTAAAAGAATACACTTTTCACTTAATTTATAATTTTGTGTGCTTGTATTTTGTTTTACAAATTGTTTTAGTCCCTGAGACTTAATGTTTGTAATTTTAGTATTTTTTTTATGATTATTAAGTCTTTAAATTTAATATTTTCCTTTATTTAATTTTATAAAAATCCAGTTGCCATTTCTAAGATTTTAGAAGGACGTATTTTTCTAACCAAATCAATCTCAAAATCAACTTTATTCCCAACTTTAGATACGGATTTTTCTCGCGGTGTATGCACGTTTCGGAGCAAACAATTCCCGCTTGGCTCACATGGAGCCGCGTCGAGCACTGAGACCGCGGCGACACTGGAGCGGAGAGCTTTTCCCGCTCGGCCAAGGCAAGCGCGAGCGGTGTCAATTAGCGCCGCAAATATAGCGGCAATATAATCGAACGGCACGCCAGTGAGCAGAAAATATATATAAAAAAAAAAATAGAATATCAACAAGAGCGATAAGCTCCCCGGAGAGCGGCCAGCAATGAGTAGAAGCCGAGCAGCTGAGAGCAGTACTCACAACGATCTCGTCGCGTTGTGTTTCAGTAAATAAACTCCGCCAAAGTTTGACGGAAAACTTGCTCACTTTAAAAGAGTAAAGGGAAAAATGTGCAAGGCATAATTATGTTGATTCTTAAAAGTTTTTCATTTTCTGCTAGCATTTTAGTGCTCAGCTGCCTACCGCGGCCACAACTCAAACTATTAAAGTTTCGCCTGGCGAATAAGTCAAACAGCTGGCCCCCAACTTGCCTGCCGGAGATAAGCAGCTGTCAGTCAACCGCCCTCCCTGATAGTTAATAAATAATAAAAAAGAGATCAAGAAACCGAGAATGCCAGAGAACACACCCAAAACATTCTCGTACTCCTAGACCCCGCAATTAGAAACATTTGGTGCATACTTTCAGGCGGTTACTGCAATTATTTTCCTCCTCAGACCTGTTCTGGGTTTCACTTTGAAATTGTTTGCAATTTTCCCACTTATGTTAGGGTTTTAAAAATGTATAAATAACTTTTTAAACATTTTATTTCAATGAATACTTCAAAAAACCTAAGTATAATAATTACTTGTTATTATTAACCTGAAAAATACAAAGAATCTACCTCTTTAAGGAAGCTCGGATAAATAACTAAAAAAATTAAATCTCTTGCCAAAATAGCTTTACAGATTACAAAATTATTTAAATTATATAATAAATTAAATTTGGTAAAATATATAATCAAAACAAAGTTGAAAAATCTACTTTACCATACATTTTTGTTTAGTTTATTCCTATTTATTATTATTACTAATGAAACAGATACATAATTCTTCCCTAATGATGATAATAGATGACTTTAGTTGGTCTATATATTTTTTTAAATGTATTAAATTTCAAAAGAAACATATTTATTAAATTTTTTATAAATATAAAACCATACCAACTACAGAAATGTAAGGCAAAATCAATTTAAATTAATTAATTTAATAAATGCTACTTTCTAAAATGCTTTTTTAATTGGTTGTGAATTAATTTTTTCAATTATTAAATGCAAAATGTTACCATGTTCTAATTGAAATGACTTGCTAAAAATCTAACCAAAATAAACAAACTCTAGTAACCGAAATCCACTTTTGCAAAACTGTGGCAAGAAGTGAAAACAAGAACTGGCCTAATTAAGTAATATATGCAACAATCTATGTGGGTGAGAGAGCAAGCTACTGAAAATAGTTTCGCAATAAATACTTGAAATGCCCCAAAAGTTGGGGCCAACTAATTACCACGATATAGTTGAAAAAGAAAACTACGAACAAGAACTGGCAATAGTTTGGCTACAAACTACTAAACTAGACAGTTGCCAAGGCCATTGAAAGGGGGGAAGAACTCAAGAGATAATCGTAGAGCGAGTAGAGATTTTATTTTTATGTTTTCCGGGACAAAGCAGTTTGGCAGTCAGTCAAATAGCAATTATATGAGGTAGAGAGAGAGAGTAGAGCAGAAAAGACTTAATATAGATCAAATCAAAAGCACCTGGAGAGTTAGGCGTTTAAGGGGAGGAGTAGGAGGAAAAGCAGAGATATTGGTTCCTCGATTCCAGACTCGGAGTTTGCTTACCGGCTTCGCTTTGGGCTTCTGCTTGGCCAAACGCTTCTGTTTCAACATCGTCCGTCAGCGGACGCACAGACACGCACACATAAACAACTCTGAAACTTGGGTGAGGAGTGGGCGGTGGATGGTCGGAGGTCACAGGACGCAGGACGCGGGACGCAGGTATCGGTATCGGTATCAGTCCGCTATCCGCTTCAATTGATTCCCGCCTGCGAGCGAGGCTTCTCGGCCTGCAGGGGTTGAGAAAGACAATTATGAAATATCAATTATTTATTGTTTCGCTAGTTTCGCTTTGTCTTTGGCGTGCAGGCATGCAGAAGGAGGATATTTGTGTCCGGCTCGGCAGCTCCGGGGGATTTGTCACGTGTCATGCACACACCGACGTATGTCCTGGCGATGAAAGCACCCACAAAAAAATACTACAACTGGCGGAAAAGCACCTGTATTAAGACCGGTCTTTGTGCGTGTAGGCAAAAAAAAAACCGAAAAAAGTGTAAACAAAACGGCAAACAAACATAAACAAATGAAAAACGAAAGCCAGGACAGAACAGAGCACAGAAAATTCAAAACAAAATAAATACCACGGAAATTTCCCATTCACCTTGCACCCAATTATGAGGCCCTTCAAGGAATGCCAATGAAAGGGTTCTCTTCGCTCTCAGTTAATGCATGCTAATTGTGTTTGCTTATGAGGAGCAGGACGAGAACGTAAATGAGAAACGAAAAACAAAAAACCGAAAAACGAAAACAAAACAAAGGACACCGAAGAAGACTCGCAGGATATTCACTCACCTTAACGGGCTTCTTTACGGGCACTGGACGCGAGTACTGGTGATAGACCTGGACATGGTTTGAGGTGAATTTACCCAACATGAGTAGCCCGAGGAGGAGCCGTCCGGAATGGCTGAAGTAATTCTGGAAAGAGTTGAATGAATTATTACGGGCAAAGGTAAAAAAATTCATATGCAGCACTTAATCCCTACACTTGAAGCAAAAATTGGTAAGAGTTTTACTTATAACCCTGGTCGACAAGAAAAATGCCGGCGAATAAAAGCCATTGATTCTGATAGATCTGAACCGGTACATTACTAGTCCGAAACTGAAAAGTTTCCATCACCCACCAATTTTGAGAAAATCGCGGTCAAAGTGTCATCATTAGAATCGGCACTTTTCAAGGCTTAATAACTCCCAAACCTTACATTGACCAGAGCGGGTATTAAACTTAAAAAGAGCTTTGGCCTTTCTACTTCAATATTAAACAATAAAATCCAATGGGAGACCTCTCGTTCTTTAGTTATAATGCATTTTACAAACTTAAATTTGTCACAAATTTTTGCTATGTTGTAGCCCTGAAACTTAACAAATCTGGTGAGAGTCTTGACTTTGGTTAGAAACATTATATTAACTTAAGTACACAAAACAAACGTTTTATGGGCCGTCAACACATTCTCTGGACATTTTTGATTATCATATTTATATACAAAGTTGAATTTGTTCCTAATGTATTCAACTTAATAACAAATAATTCTTGGAATGTTTGAAGAAATATCAATGTTCCGAACCAAAAGCAGTCAAAAACAAAAATGTTCGATATATCCTTTTAAAACGCGTCTAAAACTATGCAATAATATATTTTGTTATTTGATATTTTTCACAGCATACATTTAGGTGCATTTTTAAGAGAATTCAAGTCTCTACTTTACTTTTAATGGTTTTAGTTAGTTAGTAATTGTTCTCTTTTTTTCTTTATAAATTTTAAAAAGTCTTGAACTTTAAGGGTGTACTCAGTTCTTATAGAATATAAATTTAAAGTAATCTAGACCAAAATATAAATATTTTCCAATTAATCTCTATATTCAAAATAAAAAAAAGGCCTCCTAGTATCACTGACTAAGGTAAAAGACCCTCCATTACTTTCCCACAGTGCATAGAACCCTATATGACCTTTCTTTTGTCTCGGAACCAAGAGCAGATGCGTGAGCGTGCCGCACATGGCTCCGTGCTGCGTGCTCCGTCTCCGGCTTACTATCCGCCTCATCCGCAGACCTAGCTCTAGCCGTATCCGTCTCAAGTGACAGGCCGAACGCTGAGCTGTTCTTCATTACAGTAATGCGAGCTGGCCAAAGTCCTGGCCAGGGTAATGGGAAATGAAAAGGGGCAGCAGGCGCAAGGACGTGAGTGGGCGACCAGAAAGTGAAATAAAATAAGCGCTGGAAACAGCAAAAGTTATGCCAAGTATTCCGGCTAAGCATGAATCAAGTGCCACAACACGAGCACCAAGACCGAGAAGCAAAAAACAAAAAAGCGAGAGGCGCAAAGCCAGAAAAGCGACGAAACCGAGGAGGGCTAACAAGAAGAGGATGAACGAAAAAAAATAATAAGTAAAGCCCAAAGAGCCGGCCCAAAGTCAAAGTCTGCTGCGACGCCCTATGCCGGGTGCTCTTAATTTGCGGAATTCAAGACATTCGCTTTCATTCGAGATTATACTCGAGCATTATAATCCGCTGGAGCGGAGCTGGAGCGGCGTTAACTCGTAGAATCCTGCAGAGGAATAAAAAAGAAGAAAAAAGCTAGTAGAGACACAACAAAATCAATATCTAAATACGATTTCCACCCACATGTGATTAACTTTTGTGCAGTCAGTAAGGCACAAAATTGAGATAACGCGCCATTAAATTTATGCATGAACAAAGGACATTTTGGCCAAGTACGAAGGACACGTCGCTCCCTGATTGCCCGAACTTATAATTGGACTTTAATAAGCAATTGCCTGCCAGGCATTCATCTCCTTCTCCTTCTCCTGTGTGTGTGTTTGCGGTCGTTGTCCTGGAATTGTTCAGGATACTTTAACTTGTTGTTAGATGAAAGGTACAAAGCGTCCTTGGCGACAGTGTGATTAAGGGGCTGTATCAATCGCGGATTAAGGACCACAACTATGTACTTTCTCTACTTCGGAAACCTGCCAAGTTTCCAGCGGTTTTCATCCGCAAATTGCACTAAGCAGCCAGGGGTTCAATTGTCGAGGGTGTGGAGCTCTCGAGGACTGCTCTTGAGTGCCACAATCAGTCTGCCAAGTCCAGCGCGGAGAAGTGAGTGTGAAATTTACACGACAGCCCGCATTTGCGTCACTGTTTAAAGATTTTCCACTTTCCCCCTCACGCGAAGCAAATGATTCTGGCACAAAGGAGACGGAGGATGAAAAGGAGCAATGGATGGATGGTTGGATGAATGGATGCCAACCTGCCTGGGGCAGAACTGGGGCCATGTGCCCTGGCATGTGCACAGTGCCCCCAGTCAACCCCGGGTCTCAGTTCCACATTATCTTCCACGTTGTGTTCTCGCCATTTGTTTTATAAAAGCGTGATTCCAATCCTCTTAGCACTTTCTTGAGAAATTTTCTTAGAAAAGCAGCAGACATATGTATTTCCGCAAAAAGAAACAATGAGTTTTCGACAACAATTTGTAATTAAAATGAATGAAAATTAATTTCTTTCCTTCCCAAGTCATGTGCGCAATCACCTGTGGAGATTAATGCCTTTAATCCTATTATAAATGCAGAAAAATAAAGGAATCTTAAGGTATTAATAAGCAAAGATTGAAATAATGGATCCCTTTATTTAATAATCTTATTAATCAAATCTATTTTTTTGCTTGTTTAATGCCAATAAATTTATAGAGACTTTTTACTGCAAATTATTTAAGTGAATAATAAATATGAGCATTTTGGATTTTTTTAGCCATTTAATACTTAAAACCAAAGGCTTTTTCAATTCCCTCGTCCTCTCCACTCCTCATAATATATTCATAATTCTTCTACATCAATAATGGTTTCCTTTTTTTATGTCGATTAATTATTAAACATTTGTGCTTCTTTCTGAAGATTATTAAGGGAATAATAAATATGAACTTATTATGTTTTTAAACCATTTTTTGTTTAAGCCAAAAGCTACTTCTATTCCTTCGTCTATTCCTCTCCTCAAAATACATTTTAACTCAAGAAGCCATTTCATCTCAGTTCGTTTAACATTGATGTGCCGATTTTTATAGATTTAAGGCCAGAGATATAGCAACATTAGCGTTTTCATTTTATATTTCAGTCTTCATCCTTAACTTTTATGCTATGATTTTTAAAATTTCACTCTTCAGAAAGCGATTTCCTAAAAAAACGATAACTAAAGTTGATTGATATTCAGCAGCTGTCATAGTGTCGATTTGCTCCCTTCAAAAGTGCTAATTGTTCGGACATCAGTCATTGCCAATTGTTTGGGCGAAAAAAAGGCCCGAATGGAAGGGGAATTCCGGTGGAGGACACTGTGCACCGCCAGCAGTGTCGTCAACTGTCAGCTGGAGTGTCAAGGAGAGATCCTGGCCGGCTGAATGGGCTCCTAATTGAGATAAGACTGACGCAGGCTGCCGCCTCCGACGATGAGAAATGAGACCACTCGTGGACAGCTCAAACAGCAAAAAAAAAAAATAACACTTTCGACCAAGACTTGCCCTTCGCCCGCTAAGAGTTAAGTATTATTCCCCCTTTCCGGCGCTGGCCGGGGCCAAACAAATTAGTGAGAGGCCAAGAGCAGCGACGGCTGGCGGGAACTGATTATTGGCAAAGGATAATGGCAAGGGTAAACTGACCTACAAACACGATTAAAGGGGGCACAAGGACACGGGCCAAGACCAGGACCAGGACCCGGACAAATCTGGTGTGTGTGCTGTTGTCTCTGCAATCATTCAAGCGCAGACAAATGCCCTGGTGTTTGTTTATGTCAACATTGTGTCCTCTGCCACTTGGGCCCAGCCACCACCACAAAGAGTTTTCCTTTTTTGTGTGCCAGGACATGGCCGACATAATGGTTCTCATCAGGCCAGGGAGCAAGCGACTCACTAAACGGGAACGTGAACGTGAACCCGGGGTTTGAATAGTCGTTTAAACTGTCATCATTCGCCGTGTGCCATGAATGATTTGTGAGCCCCCAGCCGAAGGACCTGGCGATGGTCACTAAAAGTAGCCAAAGATTTATCTCGCTTTGACCGCATTAGTCGGGGCTGTTTCGCAGCCATTCATCTTAATTAAATATCTATCTATTTTGGGCCAATATGCTTCGGTCAGATGTGTCTTTTGCATTCGTTTTGGGCCAACATTAATTTTACGGGCTAGCTTAATGTGACTTGGATTTGATTGTGACTTGGTTTTTATTTAATTGTTATTTTATTAAAAGAAAATTAAGTAATAGTAATTAAGCAAATTCTTAGGCATCAAATTATGGCCACAAGTGTGCCAAGTATTTGGGAATAGAAACCAAGTTCTAAGTATAAATCTTGTAAGTCATAAACTAAATTAAAACCTTAATAAACAATTAATGTTTCCGAGATTTCAGCCAGAAGCAACATTAATTAAATTATTAATGAAAGCCGCCAAAAGTTTATTTATGGCCGCAAATGTTTGCAGATTCTCAAGACTTAAACTTGTATCTACAGGTTTTGAAGAATTTTATAAACAAATTAAGATTCTTACGCTCTCTATGATTTATTACTAGCAAGTTCAACCCTTTCAACTTAATAAACTAAAAGAGTTTCTTACAAAATCACTCCCAACTTCATGATCCCTTGGCATATTTCAAGATCCTCTCTTCGATCTGCTGACTAAACATCCTCACCAGACCCTCAGCAACGCTCACTTGGCTGTAGGCCAGAGCACATATAGGCTTGCTGTTCTTGATCTTGTCGGCTATCTGCATGACCCAATCGATCTCGTGGGGATGCGCCTGGCCCTTGACGAACCGCCCAAACATCTCCGGCAGCCAGATGGCCCCCTCACGACAGTAGGTGCACTGCTTGCAGGTGTTCCCTTCAAAAAACTCAATGGATCGCTCCATCACCGCCAAGGGATCACAGTCCTTGGTCATCACAATAATGCCGCCACAACCCAAGCTGCTATTGGCCTCTGCCAGGCCATCAAAGTCCATGAGCACCTCGCCGGCGGCCTGAGGATCCAGCAGGGGAGTGGAAAGGCCACCGGGGAAGATGGCCAACAGGTTGTCCCAGCCGCCCTTCACGCCGCCAGCATGTCGTTCAATCAGCTCTCGCAGGGGAATGGACATCTCCTCCTCCACGGTGCAGGGATTGTTTACATCGCCGCTGAGACAGAAGAGCTTCGTGCCCGAGTTGTAACTCCGACCCAGGCCGGTCCACCAGGCAGGACCACGTCGCAGGATGGCAGGCAAGACGGCCACTGACTCCGTGTTGACCACCACACAGGGATGCCCGAAGTAGCCCTTCTCCGTGAGGAACGGCGGCCGTCGATAGGGTCGCCCCAACTCACCCATCAGGCACCTGACCAAGGCCGTCTCCTCGCCGCACAAGTACCGATCGCCGCGCTGCACCATCACATCGAACTTGATCCCTGTGCCGCAGGCACTTTCCCCCACCAGGCCGTGATGGTACCCCTCCGCCAGGGCAAAGTTTAGGTTGCAGGCCTCGTTGTATAACCTGTTCCGCACGTAGACGATGGCCCGGCTGCAGCCCATGGCCACGCCCGCTAGCAGCATGCCCTCTATGAGCTTGTGCGGCTCGTGGCGCAGGATCTCGCGATCCTTGCACGTTCCGGGCTCGCCCTCGGCACAGTTAACAATGATTATCTTGGCCTCCGTCTCGGACTTTGTTTGGCGCAGAAATTCCCACTTGTGTCCCGCATAAAAGCCGGCCCCGCCGCGTCCACGCAGTCCACTCTTGCGCACCTGCTCCATTATCCAATCGGGACCCAGCTCCAGGAGCTCACCGGTTCGATGCCAATCCTCTCGCTGGCAGGCCCCCTGCAGCCGCCAGTCGTGGCGTCCATATAGATTCTGAAAGACGCGATCGCAGTCGTCCAAGGGACCAAATTTGGTCTTCTCATTGGTCAGACATCCCTTGGGCGGATCAACTATTTTTGGCCGGTCTGGTCCCAACTTTTTGGGGCTCTTTGGCTTTGCATTCGTTGCCAAGCCAAGTTTCTGTGTCAAGAATGCCGGTATTTTGCGGTTCTTGGGTTTTAGAAACTTGGAAAACATTTTGCTTGTCTAGAAAATATATAACCTATGTGTCTTGTCGTTGAGTTTTAAAGCCACGAATCAAAAACTCCATAAATGCATTTAATTTTCTACCAATTTTCATTATTTATAAATAGTATAGTTTGTATTTTAAAGTTAATTCAATTGTAGAAATGTTTTAACTGAAATTAAATTTAAGAAATCTAGTTCAAGATTACATTTCTGCACTAAAAGTCACCCAAAGTCATTATTTTTTCGAGTAACTCCACTTGAAGGCTCTCTGGCCGAGACAAGATGACAGCCTGGTGGTTGGGGATTCAATAAAACTGACTCAAGTTCATTTTATTCAAATTTTGGGCTCAAATTAGAAATTGAAGGCCCAGGATCTAAGCCAGCATTTGGGCCGAAAGCCTTTTTTAAACGAGTTTCCTGGCCCCAAGAGCCTAGACAAAGGCTGACAACTGACGGCAAAGTAAATACATCCAGCAAAAGTTGGCCAACGACAAATTGGGAGGCTGAAAGTAACGCAACAAATGCTGCCATAACGACAATGGCAGCAGCAGCCAGAACGGCAGCAATAAATTTGGGACTATACACGGCCGCACATACGCCCGGCCCACGTGCTCCCTCGTCCTTAGGCTCATCTAGATCCACACAGCCGCACATGCAGGACCATTCGAATCGAGCAGATGTGAGGCGGTTTTCCCACTGCGACGACATGTGCGAGTGCGTATACGTAATTTTCTATGAATCGAGCAGCAGCAGCAATGGCAGAGACAGGTCCTTTCAATTTATGCAACCATCCGACAGCAATTCGCCTTTAATAGCTGGCAACAAAAGGCAGCCCAACCTGGCAACCCAAACACCCGATGAACTGGATGCTGCTTGCGGGAAGGAGCTACCTGGGAGGGTTTCAATTAGCGCACTTTGTGTGCCGAAATTAAATGGCACTCGCACTCGCAGTCGCCTGCAACTCCGCCGGAGACGACACTCTCTTAGTTGCCCCCGCGGCCAACTCATTAGCATCCGCTAATGGGCGCCATGTGGCATCCAACCGGAATTCCGAGATGCACTCCAGTTGCACTAATCCCCAGTTACCTGAGATACCTAGGCAACGCACAAATCACGGCCCTAATTGGGGAGGTATTGTTGTTGACTTAGGACCATAGCTGCGCACTTTCAGCCACGTTGTCTGGGCCAGAGAGAAATTTGATCAGCACAGTTTATGGCTTATTCAGGGGACAGTGCACACGCAGACAAAACACTTGAAGAAATATATATTTTACTATCTGGAGAATATCTTTCCTAAGGCAGTAAATAACAATTATTTATTTTTATATTAAGTTTGCATCTACACTTTAGTAGAAAATATTTGTGTCTGGGAAATAGACATACAAGTCTTGAATTAATCAATATAATAGTTTCTCAAAGGCTTTGTATTTTTAAAGAATATATCCCTGTTTTTTAAAGAAGGTTTCTGCTTTAAGAACTCAAAGAACCTGCATAGAAAAGTTCTCCCACTTTTAAGTCAACATTCGATGTATTTTCCTCTCGTTTCTCTGTTTTTTTCGAGTGCCTGCACTCTGAACCATAATTCCAGAAGGTAAATTGCAATCCCCCCGCTAAATAGAAAAGCTTTTCCTGCCCTCGCGGGTGGTGTTTGTGTTTGTTTTATGAGCGTTTGCTCAGCTCTGCTTGATTTCGTTATTATTATTGCTGGGTAATGTTTTATGGCCATTTTGTGGCTGCTTTCACACCAGTCCAAACCAAACCAGACCGCAAAGCCAGCCACCGACCAAAAAATCACAAAAAAAAAGCACAATCCGGACAGACGGCTCTCGCTGAACACTTTCCTGCGACGCTGCCAGGAGGAAGGTAAACATTCGACAAGCGCCGGAGCCGGAGATTAGTTCTAATGGAGTATCCAGTTCCACCAGTTCCCGGTTCCAGTCAGTCCACAAATAAGAGAGCAGATCCCATCGCGCCATTCACTGCCAGCGTGTTTGCATTAGCGAATGCATTGTTTATACCATTTGCGGTTGCTATAATATGTATTGAACGCATTAGCATTATATACAGGTATGATTAGGAGTGATTAGTGGGGGGAATTATTGGGGGTTTTCGGTTATATTTCCAGCACGAATTTTGTGGTCCTGCATGTGTCGAATAAAAACCTAAAGTTTCTGTGGTTTTAAGCAGCACAAATGATTGTTTTGCGTGCTTTTAATGTATTTTATTGAAAGAACCTACTATAAAGGCCACTTAATCGGGGGATAATTTGAACATTTTTCATTAAATTTCCCAATAATCATCTGTAAATTCTATTATTTTTCCTCCCCTAGTAAATGTCATTAAAAATGTCACTTAATCCAAGGATAACTTAAAACTTTTCCAAGTACACACCACTTCTTGTCTTGCTTGTTCCTTCATTTGTTTCTATTGTCGCCTTTTTGTAAACTCGTTGTAAAACTTCTGCAAGGATTATTTCAAGTTCATTACAGAGTACTTAATCGTTGCAACATGCCACATTCTTTCGTTAAATTTATAGTCGCACATGACTTTGTGTTTCTTTTGTCCTTGGCCGCCATGTGTTGGCCTCTGATTTATCAACCATTAAATGGTATGTACAAAAGGACACGAACAAAGCCAAGCGCAGTTAAAGTGAAAATAATGAACCTCCAGTAGCTATCGATAATCAGAATATTGACTGATTAAATTGTATATTTTTTGGTCTAACATTTACGTGCTAATTAGGGGGCGAGAACGAACCGTTTAAATTAGCTTTTAAATGAGAAATTATTGGAAATATTCACCAGTATTAACTGGAACCCTAATATTTAAGGCTTGCATACTAATTGGAAAATAATTAGGGCAAAATGAACCCTTTAAAAAGGGAAATAAATGACTGTTAAAGCTATACAATTTGCTCTTGCCTGTAGCACGTAGTTCCATAAAAGGAAAAGCATTTTTTAGGGCTTGACAAGTAACACAATCCTATTTAGAATATAAAAATCCTCGATTTAAAGCCCTTATATTGTCCTAACAAGTACCAGCTATAACAGAACACTGCCCCGAGCTACATATGTATATTATTTAATCCAAAGATTTGCATAATAATTAGATATGAATGGAGTCCGGGAAGCAGCCCCTCGGCTTAAAGCACTTTTAACGCGTTAACAAGTAGACTAACTGCCGTTGGCACACGTTTGACACTTGCCACATGTGCCACACACTCGTCGATATTGGCACACTAAACTAAACAGCAATCAATAGACGCCACAAGGACGCAAGGACACTCCCTCCGACACCGACTTTAAATAAGCTAATTTACATGCACACATGGCGGTGGCGTTGGCGCTGGCGCTCCCCGGTGGCAATTTGTAAGCGTCGACGACAATGCCAGCAAATTTACAGCCCGCGACGGCAGTTGCAAGTGCCGCAGCTGCACGTTAATGGCCTGTTTGGCCCACTGGCAGTGCTCCAGACTCTGGTCTTCCAGGCTTATCAGAAGACCAGCCATTGGACTCCCGCCAGACGCAGCCACCTCAGACGATTGTGGTTTGTTCGCTGTCAACTTTGCAGATTTCTGCTCCTCCTCCTCCCCAGGCCCTGTTAACTTTCAATATCAGATACCAACTCATTATGGGAAAAGGAATTGAGCAGTCTAACAAATAGATGCTTTAGAATTCAGGGTTTTAATTAATAATAATTAGTAGGAAAATCAATCTACATAAAATTTTACAGCGTTCGAATTACAAGGTATTTTCATTTTGAAATTAAAGCCAATATTATGCATGTGTCGAATGTTATGTTTATGTTTAAAAGTAACAGATATACAAGTTCAATAGGTTACAGGAAATATATTGATTAAATTTGTTTTCATATCCCTTTTAAAGTTGCTTATAATTTCAATAGATTCTAGAAAATATATAACTTCAATTGGATTGCATATCTGTTTTAAAGTTGTTCATAAAATAGATCAGAGAAGCAAAAACTTTATTCAAATAAAGTAGACAACTTTGAATTCATATTTACTTTCCATACATTAAATAAGCAAAAACTATTGATTTCATTTTCAAGTACATTTTTAAAGTGATTTAGTTCGTAAAAATAGAAATTTATGTCAGTTTAAGTAAGTTTTCGATATAAATTGAAAGAAAATACCCTTAAACAGTATACATTTTAAAGAGTTTAGCAAGAAAAACATATACTTTTTAAGAGAAAAACTTTGCCTTGCGTTCCCTCGTTCCGTGTTCATCCGCTTTTTTCGTAGCACACTTTTACGGGCAGCGCATTAAAGGTGGCATCATAATGTTAAAGCAATCTCAGTTATGGCAACAACAGGTACGCCAGGTCAGCCAGGTAACCAGGTGAAAAGACGCAGGTGAAAACCGTAAAATTCAAATTTAAAAGCTGCAAACACACACACTGTGTGTGTTGGGTTGCCATAAACAAAAGTGAAAGTATTTATAACATGCAAACACGCGGTGGACCATGGTCATTTGCATGCTGACCCCTTGCCAACACAAACACATAGCACACACAACACACAACATACATAAATGTGTGGGGTGAAGGGTCAAGTTAATCACGTGCCACGAAAAGTCACGCGCTCGGAGGCGAGTGCAGGCCTGTGGATATTAAAGCTCAGAGCCGGGGCAGGCACAGTCGAGAAACCAGGCCAGCCGAAAACATGCAAATAAATGTGTAATAATGCACAGGAAAATGCCCAAAAAATACAATCAGAGCAGAGCTCAAGCCAACCAGAAAAGGCATCAAAATTGGGGTTGCACAAGTTTTGGAGGTCAGAAAACAAAACTCAAAGAACAACCAAGGCAGGAAGGAGGCAACTACCAACTTCCAACTGCCGCCAACTTCGAGACTGCAATCTGAATAAAAAACACAATTTGTACACACACCCGCCCGCCACCTTAAAGAGGCGGCTTTAAATTATCGCAAGCACAAAGCGCTCTTTGTACCCATTTCGCCAGCAGAAAATAAAGTTTTCCAATTGCATTCGAAATGTCGCGACAGAAACCTCACTTAATTGCGTCTTTGAAGTCCTGGCCGGTCCGCTTCAATAGTTCAGAGTTCCCTCTCTCCAACCAAAAGCTATATACTCTAGCTATAAAAATGTCCGATTCGTACAATGCGTGTCAAGCTCATGAAGCACAAAGAAATTTTATTTGCCGACCCGTTTACGAGCGGTTCCTTTGATGGCCATTATATGAACTAGCGAACTTTCCACTATTTATAACACTCAATTACTCGCCCTGATTCCTAGGAGTTGTGCGTTCTGTGTGTGCTCACGGAAGTTATTTAAATATTTCACAGTTGTTGTCAGCATTAAAAAAATTCAATTTGCCATTTTTTCGCTCAATAGAGTTGGTTAAATGGAATATTTTAATTTATTCTGCAATGTCAATTACTGAATTTTGTTTGTAAACCTTTTTTCTGGTTTCTGTTTAAAAAGCTTTTTAATCTATATTGTTATTTTAAAGATTCCTAAATTATAACCAAGGATTTAACAATTTATACTTCTTAAACCGAGTTCTCTGAAACCAACTTTAATTTTAATAGACAGTTCCTTATATCAGGAGATATTAAATTCCTTTCTAAAATGTTATTAAGGACTTCTGAGAAGAGCATAAGTAGCATTCTTATTTTATTTCCCGAAAATAAAGAAAGATTGACACCTTTTAAGCACGATTTCCCAAGGTCAGACACAGTTTTCCTTGTTATAATCTCCTTCTTCTGTGTCTGAATTTCCACATCCTTTGTTGGGAGCCTTTCCTTTCACGGGTCACGCGCATAAATAAATTTTAAAAGCTGTCCCATTCGTTGCACTGGCACGTCAACGGCTTTCCCCGGTCCACTACCAGACGTGTGGTGGAAATAAGTTTTCCACTTTTCACTCTCGTATGCACGTAACTTTCTGTGTGCAAGTTTTTGGGTGTCAAAGGCGGGCTCAGGGACAGGCATATGTTTCTCCTTGCGAGAACCTTGTAAGCGTGGCCAAAGATGGCAAGACATGCTCCGGATTTCTGGCCATTAAGAGGCTTATGTTAGGCCGAAGCCTCGAAGGTGTGCACATTTCTGGACCGCTAAATGTTTGTCAATTTAATGTGAAAAGCTTGTTTAAACTTTAAACCGACTTTCATATTTGCACAGTCGGCCTAACGGAACAATGGCACCCAAAGCGACCAACAACAGATCCCAAAACCCAAATCGCCAATATGCCTTTGAATGGGCGGACACCGACTGGGTGGGGCCTGGTTTGGGATTTGCATTCAACGGGGTTCGCAGACCGAAGTCCGTAGTCCTGGCTGCCAGGAGCCTCATGTTTACTAATACATATTCGCCACACTGGCACTTAAAGCGCTTTCCAAACACACACAATGAATTGTGAATCGTGTGCCGGGAAGCGGAAGAGAGCGGCATATAAAACCTATTACAAAATATGTTTGTGTTTCATTAAAAATTTAAGACCCTCTCTCGGCAGAAAGGAAGAAAGAAGGAATCCAAGCGCCCTGTTTATGACATGCGACAAATTTATTTTTTGCCCAGCGCACATCTGTATTAAATATGCTTCGCTGATAAAGTTATAAAAGCGTGCTACCGTTATGAACTTCAGAGAGCTACTACTTTCTATATTATGCAAAGGTCTTAAAAAACAAAATCAATATGGGATATGGTGCATGCTAATTTTTATTATTGTTAGCTGTATGAGTATTTGCATTTCAATTTATGTGTTTTCCTTTCATTAATTTGCGAAGAGATTCTCTGTTCGAACTAGGCTAAAATTAAAGCACCCCCAACATTTATAAAAACGAATTTTATTGACAAGCAAAACCAAATATTGTTCAATAAGACCAAGGCTTTATGTGCACTTGCATTTAATTGATATTTCATTTATTTAATTCCCCAAGAAATATTTTCGAAACCGGGTCAACACAGAATGCAGAAATTCCACAAATTATTGTCCTGGCACAGCCTGTGCAAAAGTACAATCAAATATTGCTGATAATTCTAATCAATGAGACCAAAGACATGACCAGACCCACATTGGTCTGTCGTCCGTTATGGAGAGTCATTAACATCAGATTCATTCGATTGCCAATCAATATTTGGTTTTGCCTTGCATATTTTTCGGTTATCCCCAGCTTGCTCTTGGATATTGTATGTATAGTGTAGTGCCTGGCATAAAATCCAAACGAGGTAATCTATATTTTATGCTCGACCGGTCAGCTGTGGCATCTACTTTATAAGCCAAATACAAAGTACACCCACTCCCGCGATAAATTCAAGATATTAAACGCACGTGCTCATGGCTTATGAGCTCTTTTTTATCTCTGTTAAAGAAAGAAAATATGTGCATTCTGTCTGGCTTTTCTGGACTCAAAATTCGGTTACCAGATATCTGCAACGATCATATTCCGTCTGGATTTTTTCGAAAAGAGACATTCAGACATTCACTTGATTCGCTCGGTGGCTAGACAAAAACTTTCGCTCTTGGTTTTATTGCACAAACTGGATAAGTGATAAGTTGTAAGAGATTATTCTGTCGTTATCGCATTCGCAGGGCCTTATCTATAACACTGACGGCATGGAGATTATGGAGAGAAATAAAATACAATTTTTAATTGCCATCACAAGTCAAAAACCTTTCGGGAAAAATGCGAATTAAAGTGCCTGGCGGGCTCTGTCAATAAAGTTGATTTATTGCAATTAAGCTGATGCACTCTTAAGCCTTAAATAAATAGCATATTGCGCTGATGGCCATTATAGCCTGAAATCGAAAAGTGAATCAATCGAGCAGCCGAAAATCTATTGGTAAACAAATGCGATTTTATTTGTTTATCTTTAAAACAGAATAAATTTGCTCTGGTTTTTATTTTCTTTGCTCTCAAAAGGAGAAAGCGTTTTCACGTGCTCTTGCCTTATAAATCATGAGTAGTATGATATTAATATATGACCAGATTCACTCGTTCCATGACGCAATTCACGTAACCAGCGGTGTGTGTAGTGTGTGCTTAGTTTTCAGTGTATATTTATCTTAATCACGAAACTTTTCTTGGTCGGGGAGCCAGGGACCTTGAATTCTCTGTTTGCCCTGTCGCTCCAGACGTCCCCAGTCCCAGTCCCAGTCCGCGGTGGGTGTGTGGCTATATCTTGTATCTTGTATCTGTATCTTTGTCGCTTTCTATCTCTGCATCTGTCTGGCAGCGAGTTCTGTTTGCTTGTGTTTTATAGCGACTTGTTGACGTTGTTATTGCCGCGCTCCGGCTGCTGTTGTCGGATTCTCAAGTTTATCAACTTGCATAGCAATGAAGCGATATGAATATGCGAGTGGCTGCGATGGAGATGGAGGATGTCTGATGGGGATCTTCACGTTCACTTTCGGGCCAGGATTTCGCCAGCCATTTTGCCGGTTTTGTCGCCAGTTTAAGCACTGCTTGCATTTTGGCCTGAAGTCGTAGTCGAGATAGTGCTGTCAACTTAACCTTTTCAACGGACAGGTTTCCTCTCCTTTTTTTAAGCAGTCTCAGCAGGAAAAATGAGTCAAAATCAGCTTGTTAGGAAATTGCCTTTTGATTTTTAAAGGAAATGCATTAAAGATGCAACTAAATGCAGCTTTGCAAATCGATTATTATTAAAGGGGTTTCCTAGTAAAAAAAAATGTGTATTTGTCCCTTGAAATATTTATTATATTAAGAGGGAGTCCAAAATGGGCAACCTGCTGATTTCCGCAAATTAGTTGTAAATTAGAGTCAACATTTAACTAGAATATTTTAATTTTAGGAAAATAAGGATATGAACTAAATTTCCTTTTCAGAATATCATGTAACAAGTTCCATTCTAGGAACAGAATAATCATGACTTAACTTAATTACAGATATAATTCCCAAACAAAATTATAGATTTTGTTATTTATTTTCCATGCTATTCTGCTTATAACCCTTTATTTGTGTATGGCAACACTGTTTAGCGCTGACAATGTTGCCAACAGTCTTCATATTTATCAGTTATATCTTGCCGGGCTTTACGCCCACCCACATCTAACAAAGTTCAATGCTAAGAACAGAATAATAATTACTTAAGTTTATTAAGTTATAATTTCCAAACAAAAAGAAAGGTTTCTCATCTCTCCGTTGTCTCCGCTATCCTGCTTCTTCTAACATATTTTTATATGGCAACACTGTTTAGTGCTGACAATGTTGCCAACAGCTTGTCATATTTTTCAATTTTATACCCCCGAGCTTCACGCCCACCTACACATGTGGAGTTTAAGCGGCACCCACCCACACACACACTATGCCTCTCGTAAGCCACAAATGTTTGCTCTACGTGTCTTTCTGGCCGTGTTCTCCACTCCACTGCTAATGCATTAAGTCGATTTCTCGCTTCAATGGATTTTGTTGTGGCTGCCACAAGTTTTTGGCATTTGCCAAGGACCTGGCATATATCCTTATATCCCGATACGTCGCCTTGGCTCAGCCACTTTAGCACGCTCAATCGAATGCGCCTTTCTGACTGACATTTTTGCCACATTTAGTCCCCGGAAGTCAATCGCACGTTAATAAAACGTCGCAAAATGGCCAGGGATATTTTGCTTATGCGCCCTTTCTCGGATAGTTACCCGCGGATGCGAGAGGATGCGATGCGCCGTGGTAATCGGGATTCAATTAAGCTGTTTTAAAGAAATTTAATCAAACTTTGCTGGTCGCCCGTCGCTCGTCGCTGTTCGCTGACCTTCTGCCGCGTCCCGGGAAAAAGCCAATTAAGCGTCGGGGACAATGAAAACCTGGCTCCGGATCCCGGGGCTTAATTAATATATCAATCTTTTTGTTGAGAGTCACGGGAGCCGGAATGTCAAGCCCTTCGTTGGGCAATTAAGGGCTATTGAAATGTTGACACTGGCCGCCACAACAGGACGCTTTTCGGGGGGTTAAAGTTTGCAGAGTGCAGAGTGTGCGTGTTGGTCAAGGAACTTTCCATTTCTATCGGGCATGTTAACAAGTCGCACGCACATTATTTCTAATTTATGCGCATATCTCACAGTGACCGGCCTTGAAAAATAAAAGCCGAACAAAAACTGAAACAGAACTGAACCGAAACAGTTGTCTGGAAAGTTGGGGCCGTCCTGCCACTAAATCACACGCATACGTCTTGCGAATGAGTAATGTTGGAGCCGTCAGTCAGTTGGTCGTCAGTCTGGAGCTCGTGGGAAGCCCTTCGAGCCCCGGAAAACTTTCCCCTTTGTGCCACTATAGTGCCGCCTCAGCCTTATTAATGTTAATTACTGCCTTTGCTGTGCGCGCAAAGCTCTTTATCCCTTAAAGCCACAACACATTTGCGAGCTTGCCAACAAACTTCAGGCCTAATTTCTGTTAATTTTTTTTGCCAGCCGCAGCCATGGGCGTTGGAACGCCTCAAAGGGGAGCCAGTCAGAAGAGGATTTCGAGCAACAATTTATGCTGAAAGTTTTTGGCAAATTGCTCATTTCAAGCACCGTTTGGTATGCAACACCTTCGCGATATTAGAAAATTCCTGCAGGTAAGAGATTTATGCCAGCCATGGTCCTGCCAATTACACACATATATGTATATACAAGGAGCAAATGAAATTTCCTCAAAAAAAGGGTGTCTTTGCAGTATTTCTTCGTTAAAACTATTATTAAAGAGTCAAGAATAAGGAATAAGAAAATAAGTCGGTTTAATAGGTTAAGAACTTGTCTTATCATCGCAGACTAGTCTGTTTTACAACTTAATATTTTGTTCTATTTAATAATCAAAATATATGACAAATTGAAGTAAACATCATTATGAATTGATTAAATTACTTTGTAAAGCATCTTTTGTATGAAAATAATCTGTATAAAAGCTGTTTACGATGAGAGAACTGATTGAATAGTTGTTTTTTCTATTTCCTTTGCTCTTCTATTTCCTTCCTTAAAGGTTTCTTTATAGAACATTCTCTTTCATTTTTTTTCACTGTGCACAACTGCTCACTAGCGTCCTGCGAATTAATTTGCATTTATCTAGGTGGTCTTACCTGGGAAAACACTTAAAGCACTCGGAAAATGCGGCCACGCGGAAAACGCTGGAATAGCAATACTTGTTTCTCCGTAATGTTGATGCTGAATGAAAGAATCCGCTGGCGTGGATGTGGATGTGGATGCCGTTGCTGTTGCTGTTTTTATTGTTCCTTGGGCTTTTCTCGTAGACACTATTAAGACCTGGCTGCCCAAATATTGGATCAAGCATGCTTAAATGTGTTTTTCAAGTTCAGCCGTTTTTGTATTGCTCATTTCGATATTGATGTTTATAATGGTTGTAATTGCCTTAATGGTTATTATGTCGGTCTCCCCGAATATGCTCTTATTCTTGGAGTGTTGTTTGGGTAAACAATCTAAGGGAGAATATGCCAAAGCCATTTCATTTGTTTAGTAATTAAGAAATTTCAAATCATTTAATATCCATGCCGTGTGTTTTCGCCTAGCCTCGTTTGACTGCAATTTATTTTAACTACAGATGTACATAGATTTTTTGGCACAAAGGAAAATGGTAATTGAAGTGCCCTTAGTATTCGGAAGGGAGAGAGAGCCGCAGGAGTGGAAACCCGACTCTTGCCATGGGCAGAAGCAAGAGAAGAGTCAGAGAACGTTCAGGCAATGACCCGGAAGTTTTGGCATTTTATTTATCTCAATCTCTGCGCCGCTCGGGGCCCGCCTCCATGGGTTTATTTTACAATAATAAACATTTAGCATTTTGTATTTGGGCTCTTTGCGATCTGCTGTTCTTATGGATTTTGTTTGCTTTACGATTTTAAAGATTTACGAGATTTGTTTCCACCCAAAAGAAGCTCTGGAGTAAATAGAGTCTGCTTGGCCTTCTGTTTTTGTACAGGTGAGCTTCTATAAGCTCAAACTATTAGTAGTTATTAAAAAAATACTAATTAAAGGGTTTTTGGTATTCTATAATTTAATTATTTAAAAAGAATAGCCACAGGAAATTGCCTTGATTTAATTATATTTTAATTTAATGCTCTGGAAATTCTGTTTACACTTTAAAGTACTTGAACATTTGAAGGCGTTTCAAGATTTTAATTTTAGAATAATAAAAGTGCACTGAAACTAAATATGCAGCAACTTTAAAAATTCATAATAGGTATTAAATAAATTTAATTTAATTATTCAGGTTTTAAAACTGCACATTAAACTGGAAAAAATTGTTAAAAATCGATTTTTTTATTCAAAATAATTCCTATTTTTAAATTCGTAGTGTTTATGGAAATTCGTAGTTCTTATACAAAAACAATAGGAACTTTTAGTCGTGACTTTATATTAAAGTTATAATTTTTACCACTTTTTAAAGACTCTTCCTTACATAATTCTAAAGATTCTGAACTCTTGGTCAAGTTCCACTTATTCTAATTAGACTTTAGCTAAAGAAAACACGAGTGCTACTAGTAAGTACAAGGCGATGACTAAGAAGGGAACGTTTCGTTTTTTAAAAGTGTACATTTCGCAACCTTCCAGAACAGATTTCCCCAGCATTCCACGGAATCGTTGAGATAATAAAAATATTCTATTCCGCTTTCTTTACCCCACTTCACTGGTTATAGCGTTCTGCTGTTGTCTAAATAATAGAATCACATCGAATAGAATCAAATCGAATCGAATCGGTTTAATGGAAGTGAACTGCAGTGTAAAATCCAACAACAACAACAACAACTACAAGGCAAGTTCATGGAGAGGGCCCTGTGGGGGTGGAGAATAGGGGTGGTGGAGAGGCGCGCGGCTGAGAATATCGGGAGGCTGGCAATGACGATCAGAGCAACCGAGAGAGCGTGGCAAAGAGAGAGCGGAACGATGTGTACATGTTCAATGCAAACCAAACAAATCACCAAAATAAATGCTACGAAAATAAACCATAAAGGCCCAAGAACACTGAGAATTGTATATTAAATCATATATTTGTTGTGCAGAATCCGTGGGAGAATGGCATGACGATTTGGTAATTCTTATCACATGGCCCCGTCGCGCACTATTTAGTTTAGTTTTAATTTAATTCTCAATAAATATTTCGCTGGCTTGGCGTAATTTTTTGCGCTGCGCATCGTACTTTTGCATGCAACTTTTGGTAACGGGACACTGGCACGCGGCGGAGCCCGATAACGGTTAGCAGCGAGATTCGTCGGCACAATTGTTAATTGTTTTAAAAATTATTTAAATGCGGAGCGAGCCAGCGAACCGAACACGTTGGAGCGCCAATAACAAATACGACGCTCCGCCAAAATCACACACACACACTAGCAGGCGGAGAGCGCGCCAGCTGTTTGTGTTGATCGGCAGCGCAGGGTTGCCAACGCGCCGCAATTCGGAATAAACATTTACGTAGTCTTCTTTTTTTGTTGTTTTTACTGCAACTGGGCGAGTTGACCGTTTTTCCAGCACTTCAATAATTCACTCGCCGTTTACCTAACTGGAACGCGTCCTGCTGGGTGACCTTCGGCCCGCACTCCCACCTCGTGCACTTTTTTAATTGCCGAGCGTGAGTAGAACTTTAAAACACGCACTGCGAAATTATTTTTATTGCTCTGCGCTCCGCTTTGCTAACGGTTAACGGGGAGCCGCGGCCGAAAGACGAACGACGAACCTAACGGTACTGTAGTCCGAAAACGACTGAGCGAAGGATTTCGGAGATGTGGCTTATATACCGGACGTCTCCGCCATAAAGACAACCAGGACGCAGGCGCAAAGCGGAAACCGTGTCAAATCGCGGCCTCAGGGTCAGGATGTCAGGGAGAGAGTGCCGGAAGCGGGAGCGCGGTGGAGCCGGAGAGAGAGCAGGACATGCAACAGCATTACCAAGAACTCACACTCCGGCAAAGACCCCATTAACAACTATCCTGTCCCCGAATCCAAGTCCGAATTCCGCCGCATGGCACATTGCAGGAAATGCAAGGTCACGTGGGTTCGAGATCAAGAGATAGTTATAACCAAAAATATTAACATGATTTTTCAATTAATTACTCGGAATTTGTCTGTGTTATTTAAAGAGGATTTTAATACTTAAAAATGTTAGTTTATTTTTCCAACTAGAACTTGCTTATAGTTAATAAATCGACCAAAACATGGTCACCCCTACATAAAAAATTATATAAAATCCTTAATCAGTCGCCTTTTAAACTTCTTCTAAAATATTAGTTAACTTAATTCCCTGCGAAGATGCCGTTCCCTCTTCCATTCCCGCACCTTTTCCCGCTGCATATCACTCCTGGTGCGTCTTGGCTGATGGAATGGATCCCTCCTTCTCACAGCATTCAAATCGAAGGCTCCAAAGTGTGTGACCCGCGCCGGCTGCTGTTCAATGCCCAGGCCAGTTCGTTGCTTGCGGAGAACCGTCTTCACCGGATACAAGCGCCCACTTTGGCTGGGTCCCAGGCCATGCTCCTGGTCCCAGCCCTGCTTCACCATCAACTGGAGACCGCGATTCTTGGCGGATATATTGAACTTGTGCAGTTTGTGGGCGGGCAGGGCCTTCAGATTGAACTGATGCACCGTGGAGGTTTGATGGATGGGCCAAGGGGTTTCCTTATAGTCCCGCTTGCAGATTTCGCAATAAAATGGCCGGCTCTCATCGGTTGTTTCCTCCTCGTCGCTGGTCTCTACGGGCGTTGAAACGGCTTCCAATAGTTGCACTATTTCCGTGTGGCCTTTTCGCTGGGCCAGTTTTATGGCAGTATTTCCGGATTTGTCTTGGACATCCACTTGTGCTTGTCTCCGCAGGAGCCAGGCAACTGCTTCGGTGGCTCCTTCACAGGCAGCCATCATCAATGCCGTCCAACCAAAGCAGTCGCGGCTGTTCAGCTCCACTTCGGAGATTTCCATTTCGGACAACTCCTCCACTTTATTGCTAGTCGCCAGACGGAAGAATTTTCCCTTCTCAAACGGCGACTGAGGCTTTCTCTGTATTCTTCTGGGTTCATTTCCATTGCCGGTGGAAGTCTTTTTAGTACAGGTTACCGGAGTATCCAGCACCTCCTTGTAGAACTCCTGAGCCTCCTCTCCATTCAACCCGTCAATTTGGTGTTTGCTAGCTTTCGGGGGCTCAGGAACACTCTCAGGATCACCGGCGCGAACGAATCTCTTCAGCTGCAAGGGTAGAGTGGTCAACGCCAGCCAATTTGGATGCAATTCCCCAGAGGAATTCATTTTGCAGGAGATTTCAACTAATTTTGTAAATAAACATTTCACATATGCAAATTTAAAGTGCTGGTAAACGCACAACAAAATCGATAGGCGATAGCACTTCTCATTAACTCGATAAATTTAATGAGCACTTGCATACAAAAATATATGTTTAACGAGTAATATTTGATAGTTTATTTACATATTTTTAAAATTTAAAAATAACTTAACTTTTAGTATAATTTCCAACTTGTAAAAAAATAGTTAACTTATTTTGTGGACTTAATATGTAAGCATTTTTATTGTATATACTTTACACACAGTATAGTTTTCCATATAAATATTAAATGTTTATTTAATCTAAGAAATTTAATAGGATTTAATTAAAAAGTTCAAAATGAATTTTCGCCATAAAATCTCCCAAAATGGAAGAAACCCGGAACCCGTTATAAGGTCGCAATCTGACGTTTTCCAACACTGCAGAATCGACGCGCTGTTCTCGCCCTCTGCTTTTGGCCTGTATTCCTACCAACCGCGAAAATGTAAATTTCACAATTTGGTTTAAATTGTCCAAACAACCGAAATCCAAGCTCAAATTCAGGCACAATTTTGGCCAAAACCACGGCCGAAGCCGATGGACTACCGATAAAAGCGGAGAGGATATTCTTGTGTAACGATTGTCCTACAAAACTGCGCAGTAAAAATCAATAACTGTAAGTGGCACGCATCGCGATACATAAATGTAAAAGGCGCCCGAAAGGATTAAAAGAAGATGTCCGACGAGGAGGAGGATTCCGTTTCCGAGGGCTTCTCGGCCAGCGAGGACGAGTGGAAGCCCACCAAGGACGCCAAGGGGGGTGAATCCTCCGACGACGATGACAGCGACTTCGATGAGCTGCAGGCGGCGGGCGCAGCAGCAGGAGGCGCAGGCGGAGCAGCGGGCTCCAGCGGTCGGTCATCCGCCGGAGCGGGCAGAAAGGGGTGGGTATTAGAGTGACCGAGTGACCCAGTGACCCATCCTACATTAATCTCCTTTTCGCAGCGATCACAAGGCGCCCAGCGGCATCAAGGGCTCGTCGGTGAAGAAGCGCAAGCCCAGCCAACAGTCGCTGCGCTCCAAGCTGTACAACAAGTACCGGCCGCCGCCCAAGACCTTTCCAACATCGCCATCCCAGCAACAGAACTCGCCCTCGGCTTCGGGTTCAAAAAACGCAAGAACGCCCAATGAAAGCGGTGCTCGGGATCAGCACAACGCTGCTGATTCCAGCAGCGAATCCAGTGTGGAGGACTACCTGGTGAATCCAGCCGATCTTGATCTGCAGTCCAGCTTCTTTGTCGGCCAACCGCCGGCGGCAAAGCTGCCGTTGCCGCAGGAGAAGGAGAAATCGCCGGTGCCGCAATTCGATTGCAATGCCGGCATCACGAACCTCTCGGACTCTGGCTCCGGATCGGAGGACAACAACGACAGCAGCATCGAGGACAAGGCCGATGGCAATGCCTTCGACTTTCGCGGTCTCCTCGAGAACGCCAACAGTTTGGAGCGCACGCGGGATGCACTCAGCAAGCGGAATGTCACAGCCACACCGCCGCGTAGCCAGACTGCCACCATGGATGTCAATGCGCTGCTTGCATTGGGCGAGAACCAGAACTACCAGAATGTAGACGAGGAGGACGAGCCGGAGGGGAATCAGCGGCGAGGAGCAAGGGGAGCGAAATCTGGAGGAACCACAGCAGCACCACCGCCACCCCCCATGGACGGACCGTCGCGTTTGAGCAAGACCAAGTCGACGCGGATCAAGCGTCACACGAAGACGCGACCCGTGTCCACGGTGGTCGCTGCTGCCGGCGATACCGACGACTCCGATTTTGAGGAAGTGGCAGGTAGGCGAAAATACAAGTAGTTTGACGGTCAGACAGGACGAGGAAGATAGATAGATGGCAGTGGAGAAAGTAAAGTTGGTTGTGGCGCTGGGATTTCTGGTATCTGATAATGAACACAAAAAGTAATAAGCTTCCAAATTGCTCTGTATGAGACTGTTGTAGATTTTGTTTGTACCAAGTTTATGCGTCGATGTGAAGATATAGAAATTACTAAAACAACTGAAAGAGCTGCGGTCAGAAAAATGGAAGAAATTAAAATATAAGTTGAATTTTTATAGAGAAAGATGCAGTAAATGTTTCTACAAACAGTTAATGTCTTTTACCGGTTTTATTCATGTTTTATATATATTTAAAAATAGTTTAGACCTAGTTTTCTGCGTTAAATTGTTAGAAATTTGTTGTTATTAATTTATTTTGTGTTCCTCCCTAGAACATAGACTGTTACACCTATTTTAAGGAGCTTCAGGGCCTTACGAACTCCATTATTCTGACCGCAGCTGTACTTGTGCATGAATGTAAATTTGGAGGAGCGCGCTTATAGAATGGCCATGTGTATCTACAATATATACCTATTTACTGTAACATATATATTGTTAGTCGATTAGACTGAGGAACTAGCGTATGAAATGGCTCTTGCTGCGAACGCTTTATCCAGAAACTTGGCTTACTAAAACCTATTTATTATACCCACTAACCAGGCCATGAGTCCTTTGATTGCATGCCCGTTTACGAGATACATATATCGGTGTGAACCAAACCAATGTCAGATCGAAAGCTGAAAGAATAAACCTATCACAAAACGCTTCTTAAAATCAAAACAAAGTATCCTTTATCATATATTAAATCAACTGAGCATTCTCTTAACGTTTTTGCACTAGCCTAAGCTCAATCTGCGTGTTAAAGATAGTCGAAGCAAGAAAGTTAAAAGCATAAACTAAGTGTTTACTGAAGTCTAAACGTGGTTTTAAATGTCTGCACACACCTCGAGTTAAATCAAATGATACTTTATACTTTAGTACAGAAAATGCATTTATTTTGATTGTTTTTTGGTGATTTTTCTATTTTCGTTTGCAACGCGATACCAAGAAATCAGTCCAAGAGACTTGAAAAGATTTTAATAATAAATAAATAATGATTTTTAATAGCTAGTCGAATGGGTACTTACTTTATGGCAATTGCAAGTGTTTCACCGAAGGAAATATAACAAGTAGCTAAACGAGATTAGAACTGATGTTTAACGAATTTACTTTAGCAAAATTGTATTCACTTAACATAAACATCTAAATAACTAATGATAAATACTCGAAATAACGATGCGATAAATAAAATCAAATGAAACTCGTAATTTTAGCGCAATTTTAGTGGATGTTGATTGTAATTAATTCAATAATTGAAATTTAAAATGCACTTTAAATGATGATATAAATAAATAAATGCAAAATGTTGAAAGGACTCCATGGCTCTCTGTTCTGGGTGTTTTTTTTTATGACCAGCCTGCCTTCCCTGTTTCCTATCCTCCTGCATTATCATCGGTGATGGAATATCTTTAGTGCTCTATTTTATTTTCTTTATTTTATTTAGTTATTTTAAACATAAAAATAGCTAAGGCTTTGAAATTCTTTAAAAATTGCGCCCAAAAGTATGCTACAAAATTTTAAAATTGAATTTGTGGCCTACAAATATTTAACAGCATACTTTTTGGTAGAATTTCAATTGATTTCAAAACCGTTTATTCTTCTGTTCTATTTATTTAATTATAAAGTAGCATTTCTAAACAAATTGAGCGCCTATTTAGTTATTTATTCATCCTAATTTAATATTTATAATATGATAGTAAAATAGCCTTTTCTTTGATTAATTTCCTTCTGATGCAGAATCATGTATCTTTAAAACTTTAAGCCATCACAGGTTATCATTCCGTTCAGTGCCTCATTTCCACCCCACTTCCGATTCCCTTTCCAGGTGCGGATCTTTCCGGCGACGAAGAGGAAGACGCCGCCACGCCAAACGTCTCCGGGGACTTGGAGATCCGCGTGGGCCTCCAGAACCTGCGTCCCACCAAGGAGCAGAAGACCCAGTTGGAGCTTGAGAACGCCTTGAAGCGTCGCCTCAATCGCGACATCAAGGACCGGCAGCTGCTGCTCCACAAGGTCAGCCTGATGTGCCAGATAGCTCGCAGCCTGAAGTACAACCGGCTGTTGGGCGAATCGAACGAACTGATGCAGGCTGCCTTGAAGCTCCTGCCCAGCCGCAATGCCTATCCCACGGAACGGGGCACGGAACTCAAGTATTTGCAGTCCTTTGTCACCTGGTTCAAGACGGCCATCAAGCTGCTGAGTCCCAACCTATATTCCGAGCAATCGGCGCCCGGCAAGAAGGCCATTGTGGAGTCCTTGCTGGCGCAGATAAAGCGCAAGGAAGCCCGCTGCAAGCAGGATATGATCTTCATATTCATTGTCCTTGCTCGGGGAATGGGAATGAACTGCCGTCTGATTGTGAATCTCCAGCCCATGCCGCTGCGTCCGGCGGCCAGTGACTTAATTCCCATCAAACTGAAGCCGAATGAGAAGAAGAACAAGAGCCAAGAGGTGGAGTTGGACTCTGATGAGGAGGAGAGTGAGGATGAGGATGAGCCGAAGAAGAAGCAGAAGAAGCCAGCGAAAGCCACAGAGGCAAAGGGGAAGGAGAGCAAAGGCAAGCCAACAGCAGCCAAGGAAGCTGAGAAAAAGAGCCACGTCAAGAAGGAGCTCAGCAGGTCGGAGAGTAAGTCCTCTCCCAACACGAAACCCTTGAAAAAAGAAACAGATACCTCAAAATCCAAGAAAGAAGATTCAAAATCAAAGTTAGTCGAAGCCAAGCGAAGCTCAGAGAACTCGAAATCCCGGACAGTTAAAAGGGAGGATGAAAGGAGTGCAAAGCCCAGCCTGTCCTCCAAGCTGGTGGAAAAATCCAAAGTGAGCAGATCCGATAAATCCAGCATCTCCGACACATCGTTTGAGGAGAAGCCAACCACCTCCAAGGCAGCCCTTCAGGTTTCCCCCTCAAACGAAACCAAAGCCAAACCACAATTATCCCTGCTGAAAAGGGTCACAACCCAAAAGATTTCGGAGGCAACCGACGAAAAGAAGCCCCGGGTAGCCGCTCCCTTAGACACCTTCTCTCCCGTGGCTGGACGTACCCGCCGAGGTCAGGTCAAGCCCAAAGTCGAAGATGAGGAGACCAAAAGCGCCAGATCCCCGCAGCTGGTGGGATCTCCGGTCATCCCTAAGCTAGTCTTGTCCAAGGTTAAGCTGCAGAGTTCGACCAAGCAAAGCGAGAATGCGGAGAATGCTAATCCTCAGGAGGAGGAGCGCAAGACGCGGCCAACGCGAACGCGCAGCAAGTCACCCAAAGTCCACATATCTCCGAGCTTTTTGCAAGGCAAATCCCCTGAGGTATCCGAACGTAAACAGAATCCTGCGCCTCGAAAGAGTCCAGACCCCAAGGCCCACATCTCGCCCACCTTCCTAAAGGCAGATGCTGCTGCTCACCGACAATTGAGGACACGAAGGCAGAAGGACAACAACGCTCTGAGCATTCCCCAGCTGGATGGCGGCGACGATGCTGTGCCCTTGCCCAAGAAGCGTCCGAAGCTGGAGAAGCTGCAAAGGTCACAGGACTCCGATGAGGTCTTCGAGCCCGCCAAGCCCGTTAAAAAGGCGCCCGTGCTGCCCAAGGCCGTGCAGAACTTGCGTAAGGATCGAAGAGTGGTCTCCACTGACGATGAGGGCGGCACCAAAGCCAAGCGTCGCCCAGATGCCTCCGATATGTGGGTGGAGGTTTGGTCCGAGGTCGAGGAGCAGTGGATCTGCATAGACCTGTTCAAGGGCAAACTGCACTGCGTGGACACCATAAGGGTGAGTCTCTAGATCTCTGGAAGGGTTAAACCGATACTCATTGAATATTTAAACCCACAGAAAAATGCCTCGCCCGGCTTGGCCTACGTATTCGCCTTCCAGGACGATCAGAGCCTCAAGGATGTGACGGCCCGCTACTGCTCCAGTTGGTGTACCACAGTGCGAAAGTCCCGGGTGGAGAAGGAGTGGCTGGATGAGACCATAACCCCGTATCTGGGACGTCGCACTAAGCGAGACATTACGGAGAATGAGCAGCTGCGCCGCATCCACGCCAATAAGCCGCTGCCCAAGTCCATAGCCGAGTTCAAGGACCATCCGTTGTACGCCCTCGAGCGGCACCTGCTCAAGTTCCAGGGTCTGTATCCGCCGGATGCGCCCACCCTAGGCTTCATACGCGGCGAGGCAGTGTACTCCCGGGACTGTGTCCATCTGCTGCACTCGCGGGAAATCTGGCTGAAGAGCGCTCGAGTGGTTAAGCTCGGCGAGCAGCCCTACAAGGTGGTCAAGGCGCGTCCCAAATGGGATAGGGTAAGGGTTACAGTTGAGCTGAAGTGGATTAGAAATATGTTAATTCGTGTTTATCCCTCAGCTCACACGTACTGTGATCAAGGACCAGCCTCTGGAAATCTTTGGCTATTGGCAAACCCAAGACTACGAGCCGCCAACAGCGGAGAACGGAATTGTGCCCCGGAATGCATATGGCAATGTAGAGCTCTTCAAGGCCTGCATGCTGCCCAAGAAAACGGTCCACCTTAGATGTAAGATTGGGAATCTAATATATATATTGTTGTATTTAATTAATTTATTTATTTCCAGTGCCCGGCTTGCTGCGCGTTTGCAAGAAGCTGAATACCGATTGTGCCAATGCCGTGATTGGCTTTGATTTCCATCAGGGCGCCTGCCATCCCATGTACGATGGCTTCATTGTTTGCGAGGAGTTCAAGGAGGTGGTCACTGCCGCCTGGGAGGAGGACCAGCAGGAGCAGGCGCGCAAGGAGCAGGAGAAGTACGAGACCCGAGTCTATGGCAATTGGAAGAAACTGATCAAGGGCGTGCTCATCCGCGAGCGCCTCAAGAAAAAATATAACTTCTAAATTACTAACTTTGCGTTCCTCTTGAGTTTTTCTGTTTTTTGTACCAATAAATTGTATAATAGCTTTCTAATTACTCTGAATTTCGTTTATTTTTGGATTTCTTAAAAGTTGGTTTCCGTAACTTTACATAGCGTAGCGTCGTAAAATTTTAATTTACAAAATTACTGTCGTTTTCCGATTAAGTTGAGAGATTTGTTGGTTACAGAACGATTACAGGTAATAAGATCATAGTTAAGTGGATTATAGGTTCTCCGTAAATTAATATTTTAAGCGGCGTATTCAAGTCTAAAAGATAATCTTTACAAGAGCATGGAATGCTTTTCTAGCAGACTAGTGAAATAAAGCGGTTCTCCTTTGGCAGAAGTGCAGATACTTAATAAGATAATATAAATAAAATCCTAATCTCAAAATAAGAAAGTACAAAATCCGTCTACGTACAAAATAAGGGCTGGCTTTGGTCTTACATATTTGAGGTTTGTTAACATATTTAAGGCTCCTTCATCTTGAGCATGAGTTACTCCCAATCTTGGCCACGTTACTTAGCATTTTAAGAAGAGCCAGGAGTTAACAGAAAAGCTTTAACTGAGGAAATGGTAGGAAAAACGTTTAACTGTTATACTGTTATAACTTTTATAAAACTGAGCTCCGGTTTTCAATAACTTCCTTGGATTCTTTATGGGAAGGAAATTGATAAGTTAAAACGAACTTAATGTTTTCGATCATATTAAAACTGTTATACAACAGCTCTGGTTTTTAATAATTCCCTGGGGTTCCTTATGGGAAGGAAATTGATATATTCAAACGAACTTAATGTATTCAATCACTAAGTTCGTTTTAATATATAAATTTCCTTCTCGTAGAAAATCGCAGGGAACTATTAAAAGCCAGAGCTCTTGTATAACAGTTTTATAACAAAGAAATTGGATTAAGTTAGTTTTTACTTCAAGAACTCAAAGAGAATACTTCCCAATATACAAAATATTTAAACAAATAACTAAACTCAGCAAGAAGAAAGATATTCAGGGACTGGCCTTTCAAAGGGAACACTAAGATTGAACTGGAGCTGCGCAGGATTTATCATAACCTTACGCCGGCATAGAGGCGGTTAAGTTGGCGCCCTGGGCAGCAGTGGCACTGGGCGAGCGCTGGCGTTGCGGCGGACTGCTCTGCGCCTTGAGGTACTCGATGTACATGCGCCGGGCCTGGTTGAGCACCCGGGTGACATCGTGCTTGCGCACCATCTTGTCAAAGTGCATCGCTATCTCGTTGTAGTCCATGCCCGCCTTCATGATCGTGTTGCGGTGCTGCAGCAGCAGGGTGAGGCAGAGGAACATGAGGAAGGCGTTTCCACCGCCAAATTCCGAAGGCGGGGGCAGGGCCGCCGCCGTAGGGTTCAGTCCGGTGACTCCATTGAGGTTGGCTGCTCGCTGCGGCGAGCGGGTGTAGGCGCTCTCATCGTCGGCATTCGTGGCAATCTCTACCAAGGGGGACACCTCCACCAGGCTGGGTTCCGTGGATATGGGCAAGATGACCTCGGGCAGGCTGCTGCTGCTGCGCATGCCCAGGGGAGTGTGCCCGTCCAGCAGGAGTTGGCTCTCGTCGATGAAGGGATTGAAGGCATGCGACTCGCTCTGCTGGACACTGTTGCTCTTGGCCGCCAGTCGCTGGCGGCGACGCATGTGCAGTTCGCTGGCATCGGGGCAGGTGATGATCTCGTTCTCCTTGAGGTCCTCCACCAGGTCCATGGCATCCTTGTCCAGCTTCTCGTACTCGATGTCGTCCCGCTTCTCGTTCTCGTTATCCGTGAAGGGCAGCCCGAACACCTGACGGTCCAGGTTCTCCGCCTCCAGACGCAGCTCTCGCGTTATGGCCGTCGTCATGGGATAGTACTCCTGATCGGTCTCCTGATCCTGGTCCGGCGGCGTGCGGGTATCGTCCGGTTCCAGATCCAACTGCAGGTTGTAGCTGCTCAGCTCCTGTTCCTGCGCCTGCTGAATGGCCGTGGCCGCCGTGGAGGCACTCCAGCTGGTCTCCGGCACCGAAGACGAATCGGATTCGTCCAGGGAGCTGCCCAGCCCGCCGCCCTTCGTCAGCACTAGTGGCTTCGAGACCGATGTCGGAGGTGGCGTCGGCTGCTGCTGAGTGGCAAACCGATCGGAGATCCGATTCTTATTGATGGTTGCAAAGTTGAGGAATTCATTGAAGTTCTTCACGAGTTTCGGTGGCATCTTCCGCTCGCCGTCGTCGTCGACTCCAGACTCACCATCGAAGGAGAGACCGATGCGACTGGTCGCCGCCAGCTTCTCCTTGAGATCCTTGAAGTGGCCGCCACTGGAGCTGCTCACCCACTTGACGCTTTCGCTCACTTGGCTGGCATTCGTGGCCAGCTGCTTGGCTATGATGTTGCTCACGGCCAGGATGTTCTTGTGCTGCAGCTTGGACTTGCGTTCGCCGGGATCCTCGTCCAGATTCGAGGAGGAGGAACTGCACAGGAAGGCGCGTCCAGGCGAGGCAGGCGGGGCTACTTCGTTGGCTTTTTCCGGCGTCTTCTGGGCGTCAGCCTTGAAGGGATTCGTTTCCAGAAAACTTGGAGATTCCTTCCTATCGAAGACATCATCATCTTCGGTGTCCTCACTGGCAGAGAAGTCCTGAACTGACTTTACATTGGAGTTCTCCAAGGCGCCCTCGATCAGCGCCAGCATCTTGGACTCATCCAGGCTCTGGTGCGCCTTGGTCGAGGTGCGTCTCTGCCGGCGAGCAGCTGCGGTCGCATGTCGCGACATATTGTCGTCCAGGCTGTGGTTCAACCGCTTCGTATTGTCCAGCGCATGGCCAGGAGTGCCCACGGAGGAGCTAAGAGAGCTAAGCGAGGCCGAAGAGCTCTGACGGCGCAGGGCGCACACTTTGGTGTAGGGATTCTCCCGCGGCTTTGTCAGCAGATAGGAGGGACTCGTAGGCGTGGCGCTGTACGAGCTGGAGAAGGTGCTGGCACTGTTTGGCATGGAACTCTCCGAAAGAGGCACGAATTCCTAGAAAGAGGGGGAAAGCAAAATCATTATAAAAGTCTTAAGAAATGGACACAAGGTTAGTACCTTCTCGAAGAGCTGCAGCTCCTTCTCACCGCCTCCGCTGCCGTAGCGCAGCGAACTCCACTGCACCTCCAGCATGCGCAGGGCATCCTCGAAGGGAAACTCCCGCTTCAGTTCCAGCAGCAGCCAGCGATAGCAGAAGAGTAGGTCGTCGGCCTGCTGTGACTTGAGGTACTCCCAGAACTCCGGATCGTAGAAACTCAAGGCCTCCGTCAAGTGAGCGAACTTCTGTGTCATCGCGATGCCGTCCAGCATGAAATTGCCACGCATTCGCGCCATAATGGCACAGAAGCAGATGTAGGCCTGCGCCTCGTCGTTCATGGTGACCAGGAGTGGCGAGGCGATGTCCGACATGCCCTGGCAATACGACACCGTCGGATGGTTCAAAGCGTACGTGGTGAGGATGTTGAAGAGCGCCGCGATATTCTGATTGTCATCGCTGCCCGCGTAGAAGGGATGCAGTCGGTCCGTGCGCAGCACATCCTTTTTCACCATGCTGGTCACGTAGGCCAGCTCGCCGGCCACGCTGCCTCGCTTCACCGCCGCCTTCCAGGTTTCCCTCAGCCGGCAATATTGCTCGGACTTGCGCCGCATATACTCCATGCGCTGATGGCCGTCGAGCGCGAGGCCATGGGTTCCACCGGGATAGACGTTGAGCAGATGCTTCCAGACCACGCGCCGCAGACTGGGATCGATGCCGCCCAGAAAGATGACCCTGTGCAGCTCATCCCGGCGCTGTATCTGGCCCAGGGCATCGAGGAACAGCCGGAACTCGCTGTCGCACATGGGCGGTCGGGGAGGCAAGTTGGCCATGTGCTCCTCGGACAGATTGAAGGCCTTCTGCACTATGGAGAAGGTCTTCTCCATTTGATTCAGGATGGAGCTGCCCAGCTTTGTCTGCATGTGCTGCACGTACTTCTGGGAGACTCCCAGCGACTGCAGTGGCGATATTAACTCGCGGGCGGCGGGTGCTGGCGGAGCAGAAGTTGGCGGAGCAGCCGCTGCTCCCGAGGAAGTTCGGCCGGGCGAGGCCTCTGTTTCGCACTCGCGGACCACCGTGAATGGCTTGACGTCGATCTGCAGAATCAGGCAGGGCTCCGAAGCCGTCTGAATGGATATGTTGTGTATCCGCAGGAAGGCGGCGTCCAGATCCCAGTCGGAGCGCACGGCCAGATAGATCTCGTTGCCCGCCGGATCGAAGGCCTTGTACTTGATGGAGAAGTCCGACTTGACGTCGAAGGCCTTGGCCAGCAGGGAGTAGAGCACCTCCAGCGTGGTGATCTGCGGGTCCACGGAGAACTTCCGCCACTCCGGCCGCGACGTCGGCTCGCATTTCTGTGGGGATAGACTTGAAAATGTAAAAGTCTGCACCTTTGTTGTCTCGCGCCTCTGTGGCCTCCTTTCACTTTCCACTTGCCTTCACTTTCACCCGAACCGCCTCGCGGGGACATATGCCAGCCATGTGTGTGTGTTTTGTGTTTTCTGGCCTGGGCGACGATTAACTCAGTTCCATTATTCGTTTGTGGAGTGACAGGAGCGTGTCGTAAGGAACGCTTAAAAATTAAACAATTGGAAAGGAGTCTGAATCAATCGAATCGCAGCCAGCGTGACCGCGGCTTGACCATCGAAAAATACCATCAGGCCCAGAGGTATTTGCTACAATATACCGGTTTATTTTAAATATCCTTTAATATAATTACATTTAATTTAATTTTGTTTGCCTGGTTTTATTACAACTTTCGTTTAAAATTAATTGAGTAATTAATTAAAACTATTATTGAATTCAGAAATACAAATTGGCATTTTTTATAGCTACGCAGTTATTGGCTTTGTGTTAAAAATGAAGATTTAAATAATTTTTAAGGGGCAATATTTTTCACAACTTGAATAAGTCTTAAATGTCAATAAGAATATTTGTATTATTATACTTATATTAAAAAATCAACACAGATCACACTTTTATTCATAAAATACCAAGCATTAAGAGTGACTCGCCAGCAGTAACGGAATTCGGTATTTTTCAGTATTCTCACGACTGGGGCGTGGCATTTTTTAGCTCCTTTCGCGCAGTCAACCGTGGAGCATTTGCGCTTTCCGCCAACGGGCCACATTGCTTCGTGTATGTGTATATAAATACAAGAAGATTAGTGCAAAATTGTTGTTGTTAGTTATAGTTTTTTGGCCGTTGTGTGCTAGCAAATGC
Source organism: Drosophila auraria (assembly GCA_008042615.1). Lineage (NCBI taxonomy): Eukaryota > Metazoa > Arthropoda > Insecta > Diptera > Drosophilidae > Drosophila > Drosophila auraria. Next base: position 94,661 of record VNJW01000597.1, read on the forward strand.
ATTTTATGCTTGGCCAACGCACATAGGCACTACATGTTAACGGAAATAAGGCGGGCGTGGATCGAATTGGGCAGGAAAGCGGTGCGTAACAGCGGTCGTCAGGAACTTGGGTGTGTATCAGCGTGCACTGGTGTTGGTATTACACGGGCATGTATGTGACGTGTTAAGCAAGCGAGGAAATTCCGTGGAATCTCCATACCGACTTCTCGGAGCCGGCTTGGCTTCGGCTGCAGGCAGGGCATCGGTGGAGCAGTGGAGCCAACGGCAGCCAGTAATCCGCAAATTGAGATAACTCTGGCTCAATTTACGCCACTATATAGTGTGTTTATCTGCTATATAAGTGTGTGCCCAATTGTGCCCGACTCTGGCTATGTGTTCGAGTGTGTTTGTGTGTGTGCGTGGAAGCTCTCTTCACTGATAAATTCTGACCGTTTCTTTCTCGCATTGTTGTAGCCGCCCGCTGAACAATGTAAGTGAAATTACTATGCAGAATAATGCTCTTAACTTCCGCTGTCGCCGCACATTATGCGTGCATATATGGCCACCAAATTGGCCCTGTATACATATGTCCGTACATATATGCATCTGTGTGCGGCGCCGTATCACTTGCGCGCCTTCTCGCGGCGGCGGCGTGCTTATATCATAAATTGATACGGCGAATAACTGAATTACAAAGGCATTATTATATCTGGCAGACCGACTGCTCCTCCACTGATGACCCTGCCCCGAAATCACTCCACATTCGCATATCGAATATGTGACATTCGTATCATACGTGTGTAACCCTCGACCGTTTGCTCACATTTTCAGATTGGCTAAGGTTTAATGGATGACACATCAGCACCAGCACCATGGGAAAGCTACTATCAAAAATTTTCGGCAACAAAGAAATGCGAATTCTTATGCTCGGACTGGACGCAGCTGGAAAAACAAGTGAGCATCGCAGAGTAGACCTACTTCCGGTCATCAGTTTGATGGAATTCGAGTGTAGTTAAGGCCGGGCTTAAGCCTTGGCATAGTTAAGGTCAAAACAATGGCTCTAGATAGCTCTTTATTGTAATTATTACCATGAAATCTCAATTAAGGCACTTTCATTAGCTAAAATTTTCCCATTTACTTGTTTATCTGATATTATTTAACAAATAATCGCCTCATGATAAAGTTATAAAGATAAAAATATGCTTAGCTAGGGAAAACAGCAAGATTAAAAAGGGGCGTAATCACAAGATTCGAATACGTCACAGATAATGTTGAAAACTATGAAATTTTGTATACCAGACGAAAATAATACTCAAAAAATGCTGGTAAACTTAATTTCCCATAATAATTATTAATTTATAATGACTTAAACTGAAATGTAAACTATTAAGAACCTAAAGCAGCAGGCTGTTTGCTTACCTTTATAGGTTTTAACATTTAATAGTTTTTGTTTAGGGTTTAGGCATTAAATTTCAAAGCAATTATAGTGCCATTTGTTGCATTTAACTCATTTTAAGTGCTTTTAAATAGACCAAATAATTACACGTGCTTAAATAGAATTCGAGCCAACTTCCCCTCACCTGGAAACCTCATAAATGCAGTAACTCACCTATTTTCTTGCTTTTCGTCTCAACAGCGATCCTGTACAAACTGAAACTGGGCCAATCGGTTACAACGATACCCACGGTGGGCTTCAACGTGGAAACCGTCACGTACAAGAACGTCAAGTTCAACGTATGGGATGTCGGCGGACAGGATAAGATTCGGCCGCTCTGGCGACACTACTACACGGGCACACAGGGTCTAATATTCGTGGTGGACTGTGCGGACCGCGATCGGATAGACGAGGCGCGCACGGAGCTGCATAGGATAATTAACGATAGGGAGATGCGCGACGCCATCATACTGATATTTGCTAACAAACAGGATCTGCCTGATGGTAACTATATTGCTGGCCAGCTTCTATCGCTTAGCACATGCTAATCCCTTTTGTATTTGCAGCAATGAAACCCCATGAAATCCAGGAAAAACTAGGCTTAACTAGAATAAGAGATCGCAATTGGTATGTACAACCATCATGTGCCACATCCGGCGATGGCCTGTCCGAGGGCCTCATTTGGTTAACGTCGAACCATAAGTTATGAGAATCGTAATCGAGCATTTTCTTATATATATATATGCATATATATGTGTTGATGTATATGTATATGTATATGGCATGTATTATTATTCGAAGCGAAGCAAAAGCAAAAATATTCTATTTTATTTATACAAAGAAAACGAACCGCAAGCCGCAAGCGCATAGTAAAAGCCCAATTCGTAGCTACGAAACGTACATCGTAAATTAACAAATGTTGAAAACTGGTATACAGAAGTCAGATATACATATATATAGTGATTATATATATGTATATGTATGCATACTCTCAATCTAACCAACCCAATATTCTCACTAGTAAAGAAATACAAAATAAACGAAACGAAAGCGAGGCGAGGCGAGGAAGCAGCATCAAACAATATTAAGCAGCCGGTAAAATAATATTCGTAAAGTAAAAGTAAATCACACATACATAAAGGCAGAAAAGAAAAAGCATCAACGGAGATTTAGCTATAAGTAAGTTTTTCTTGTAAATTATATATTGATGAGAGACACGTAAGCAATAAGTTGAAAGCTTGTTTATTGCAACTGTTACTATATATTTGACTTGAACGAGGGTAGCGAGTCTTAAATAAATTGTAAATAAATATTCAAATTAAAGCCCATATACAACAACAACAACAACAAACGAAATAAAAAGAAAACACCGAACAAAACAATTGAACAAACCACATAGATTGCTATTTAGATTAAAACTACTGAGTCTTCAAACATAAATATAACGATATAGTAACTGTGCCTTCCTCAATGTGTGTCTCTATGTGATTCTCCTACCCACCGATTCCTACATCTTCTGTCCTTAATTGGGCAGAAGCAGGAACCCTGCCCCGGAACTACCTCTGGCCGAGACTACATCCTGACTCCAGTGTCAGTCGCATTTGGTTTGTATTGTCCGCCCAATTTGAAAAGTAAATATGCCACATTCAGTGCAATTTTCGAGGGTAAATCTACCTGAACGTACCTGGGTATGATTTGTTAAACAAGGCGTGCCATAATCTCCCTTTGTTTTCCAATCCTCCCTGACTTGATGGAGATATTCCTTCAGACCTTTGTGTGTGAGAAAATTATGGCATTTCAATTTATTTGGTGGGTGTATATTTATGGGAATCATCGTTGATACAAAAAATCGGGCAAACGGAAGACGGGCCTTCTTCCGATAAAAATCCTTCTATATCTGTAAGCTTTAACTCGGTTAGTAGTCATGGCTTGGCATCAGGTAAGATATTATTCCAGGAATATGATATATGGTTGTTGAGATCCTTGATGTCCACGGCACAACCAACTGTGGCTGATTGTTGTTGATTGTTCTGTCGAAACTAATTATTTTTTAGAAGTTATGTGCTAGAATCTTCCGGTTTGAAAGGACATCCGTCTTATTACTAATTTTGTATGTCGGTGTTTTTAAAGTCTTAATAAACAATAAGGCACTGATAATGTAATCAAAATGTTAATGCTTAATTGATTACCGAATTTTGATTTTTTGTTTTCATTGAGAAACCTAAAAAGTCAGAGTTTTGTGTTTTTTTTAAATAAATTTTACCTCCATAAAGTTTAGACCAAATAAATACATTTTTGTTTTTAGTATTTAAATAAAGAAAGGCAAAACTCTTTTACTTTGGCATATAAATTTTAATTCTTTAATAGATTCAAACAGACGGTTATCTAAATACATATATTTCTTTAAATAATGTTATTTACTTATTTTAATATTTATATTTGGATAAAATAAAGCAAAACCTGCTAACGTTTTCTTAAAATCTTGCCGAAATGAAGGCACACTTTGTAAAACTGATTAATTGTCTCTCCCCATGTCACTTTCTTGACATGATATTATTAAGACATTTAAAATAATGATTTCAATTTTAAATTAAAATCGTCTGTGGTGTCCGTAATGATGATGTCCTCCGCCGTGATGATGACTCCCATGTCCTTGGTTGTGTCCACCGTATCCTTTATTGTGTCCACCGCTGTGTCCACCGCCATGTCCACCGCCATGTCCACCGCCGTGTCCACCGCCGTATCCGTATGGCCCGCCGCCATGTCCTCCATGTCCTCCGTGTCCTTGGTCACGAGGCATGGCCAGAACGACGCACACCAAGGCGAGCAGTACAATCTTAAGGACACAATAAATTAATGTTAGCTTTTTTCGAATATTTTTACCACACCGAACAGATTACTCACGATAACTTTCATGTTGAATAATTGTTTGAAACTGAATTCGATTCAAAAATGATGAGGTATTTATACCAAAGTCCGGAAAAATATACACCATAAGTGTTTCGAACTTGAGATACCTTTTGGTAGGAATTAAACTGGAGTCTAAAATCCTAAAACATTTATATAATAAAAATTTTCAATTTTTCTATAACCTATGTATAGTTTGTATAATACTTTTCATTATTAAATAAATCTAATGTAATTACTATATTCTTTTAAATAATATATGGTTCGTACTCCCAATCAAGCAAACGTTACCCTGTAGAAAAAACCCAAAGTAACAATCTAATATTCAAGAGGTCAATGTTTAGTTTAAAAGTAAACAAACTTGTTATCTGAGGCAGAGAAAGAACCATTGATAAAAGAGATGTTTTTGTTTTGACAAATCAATCTGTATACACTTGTGATGGAGTGAGTTCTTGGGGGTATGGACAGATTGAAGAAATTTTGTAGTAAAATAAAAAATAAAATAAAAAAAATCAAGAAAACTGTGCCCAGAAGTATACAGTTAAATATTTATGAGGTTTTAAATCCTTTTCAAACGGTAAACTTTAAACGTTTTCTTATCAAAATAATTCTGCTTTATGTTTCATTTATACTAAATTAAAGTAAAGTAGGATTTATGTTCTAGTCTTTATAAAAAATTAACTCCTACTTAATATCTTTTTGGTCCTCCGAAATTGTGTATATTTTGGTTTAAAAAATACAGCCTTGGGGTCAATTTTAATTTGACAGTCACACCAAGCTAAGATTGTGTTGGCTAGTGTAATAAATACTTATCTCTACTCCCTATAGTGTTCAAACATTTGTTTCTGTGTTTTCAATGTACACAGTTCGTGGCTAAGCTGCATTTTAAATAATACATAATTGGCCTAAGTGTAATCTTCAACGATTTGGTATTTGTACAGAATTGTCTTTCCTGTTATCATTACAAATTCAGGGTTGAATATAAGACAAAGGAGATTAAAACATTATCTATATCGTACTATTTACGGGTGAATTGTGATGAGGTGAATATTTTTTAGGTGAATATTTTTCGGTACTTAAGTTGAAAAGTTGATGTTTTACTTATTTATTATTTTAAATAAAAACATGTAAATATTAAGGGGTATAAAATATACCAACTAAAACATTCATTAGATCAGTAAAAGCCAAGTATGTTGGTAAAAACTTAGCAATTTATTTTGAAAACGAAAAGTTAAATATATCTGAAATGACTATAAAACTTAAAATTTTCGGTCTCATAAAATTCCCAACTGCATATTCGGCGGTCTGCAATCATAAGCTGTGCTCTATAGATAAAAGCTTTTATAACAACAGACCAATATAATCTAATAATAATGTGATGTTATCTAAAATTATAATCTTATAATAATATTCTGTTATTAATATAATTTTATAACTCGTGAAGAGACAATAGCAAATACTGTAACCTTGAAATTATTTTACTTCAGAAGACGAAGCTTTAAAAAATTGGGGACTAATGTGAAAATCTTTCCTGGAACGTAAATCAAACATACAAAGTGTCTGAATGTTGAATAAGAGACTGGGCCCATGAATTTTGATTGATTAAATAAAGTGCACTGCAGTTGATGAGGTTCGTATCCTTTATTTTTTTTAGCATAGGGGGTGGGTGGTGTGCGAGCCACGAATACAGATTCACACAGATGTGCTTGTGTGTGTGGGCGTTCTCGTGTATGTATCTTGGCAAGGCGAAATGTCGCCGTTCAAATGTCAAGAACCAACCCTGTTGCCTCTGTTCGTCTCGCTCGCACGGCTTCAGTTATCCTGCTCGCACAGCAGGACATTTTTGATGCACAGTTATTACAGGATAACGCCGCTCTTTCTCGCTCTCTCCCTTTCGCTCTCTCGCTTGCTCCTCCCCCGGCAAGGTGGGCGTGGCCATCGCAGCAAAGCGCTTTGACTTTTGCGTTTGTTCACTTTTGTCCCGAAGTTTATACTTCTGCCAGCTTCAGCTCGCTCTTCGCTCTCCACGGGAGAGAAGCAGTCATAGAGAGAGAGAGAGGAGAAAGGTATTCGGGTAACGGGAGAAAGCAGCGAGGAGAAGAGGCTGCGGCTTGGCAGGAGCCTGACTGTTGTATTCCGACATCTCATTTGTTACAAAGTTAATGTCGGCGCATTAAACATGCCAAAAGCCCCACAACAAAATCGGGCAACGGAACTGAGCGTTCGCTCGTCCTTATTCCCCGTACTTATCCCAATTCCCCCATTCTTCATTCCCCATTACCGCCATTCTCGTCCTTCAAGCAGGAGAGCAACATTTATCGATTATTGGATTAGTGGGGCCGCCGCCATCTTTAGCTCATGCTCTTCAACAGCCATGCATAAAAGCGCTTTGCTGTTTAAAAATTACACATAAATTTGAAATAGAAAGGTGAATAAAAATACAGAAATAGTTGATTTCCTAATTTTAACAAAACCTGTAATTTTGGGAAGCCGAACTTTGTACACCCTACAAGCTTGATTTAATTTAAAATTTGTAAAAATCAAACATATTTCGAAAGTATGTTTCTTTACCCATTATTTTTTTTTCGAGGATATGGTCGCCAAATTTACCAAAACCAAACTTATACCATTTTCTCTAAATTATATTATTAAAAGGTACAGTCATGTAAGATATGGTATGAGATACCCGGTACCCAAAGCTTTGCTCATTAAATTAAATGACAAATGTGCTGAGCTATCTCCGAAAAATTTACAAATTTAAACAGAAATTTGAATTTTCAAATATAAGACGAGGGCGAGCAAGATAGCAGATAGAAGATTGTAACTTTATTTATAGTATCTACCTTTATCTATAGTATTTACTGTTTACCGAACTCAAGTCTATATTTTATTGGTTACGTGTTTGTATCAAACAAAATAATTTCATAGCCAGTTAATGTTAAAGTGACGACCGCACATTTAATATTATTGTGTAATTCTTATTTTAAAATAAACCTTTTTATACCCGGTACCCATAGGGTACAAGGGTATTATAAGTTAGTGCCAATCAAGAATGTATGTAACAGGCAGAAGGAGGCATCTCCGACCCCATAAAGTATATATATATTGTTGATCAGCATCACCAGCCGAGTCGATTTAGCCATGTCCGTTTTTGAGAGTTGGCCAATGGCCAACATCTTCCTAGCAACATTTGTTTCTTTTGAGTGTTGCTCAACATGTTTCTAGCAATATTTGTCTTCATTTGTCAACATTTTCTTTTTTCAATGTTCATGTGCGGTTTAATTTCACCCACAATGCTTTGGGTACCGGGTATCTCCCAGTCGGTCACACTCGACTGTAGCTTTCCCACTTGTTTTGTTTTGAATTTGAAAGCAGCGATTACAACACTAACTTAATAATTTGTAATTAAATTTTTTTTATTTTGTATATATTTATTTTGTAGATATCGCCTTGCTCACACTCCAGTTGCTAATCGTCACTACGTGGACGGCCGTCCACAGAGATTTGTGTAGTCGGTAGTGGGAGTGGTCTGCTTGGAATCTGCTATGAATGTTATCACCAAATTAAAAAGCTCTAGCTGTCATAGTTCCCGCAATCTGTTATCTCATAAGGACAGATAGATCTACATATGTATGTATGTACTCTATGAGATCAAGACTGGATCTACCAAAAATATTCTTCTGATAACATTATGAACCAATGACCCATCCAATTGTACTGAGCACTTGGGCTATTAATAATATTTAAATGAACTTTAATTTTTTAAACATACTAAATCTGCCAGCAATATGTTGGAAGCATTGATTAATCAGTAGTCTTTGTCATGGAGAGGAGAAAGCTTCTGCTGGAGCTGGTAGCGATACTAACACTGCTGGCTATGTCTGAGGGCGTCAATAACCACATGGATGTACAGGACTTTGTGTGCCGGTGGGAGGAATGCAAGGATCGGTTGGTGTGCGGCTTTAGTCAGTTGGGAACGGAGGCTCTGTGGACTAATTACCAGTTCAACCTGATCTTGGATGGCTCGGAAACTGTGCGGTGTCAGCAGGATGTTGAAAATATAACTGATGTTAAGTGCATCTACGAGGGCCTCAAACTAGAGAAATTTGGCAATAATGATAGCCACAAGTTCCAGCTTCTTCTGTTGTCCTTTAAGGAAGCGAAAGTGAAAGTGGAGATTAAGTTGTTCAACCTCACTCTAGCGCAGATGGACGTACCGGAAAAAAGTGTGCCTTGTTTCCGACCCCGACCACCGGAGCCACTATATAACGGATTCTATCACAACTCGGAAAAGAAGGAGCTTTACATCTATTGGCTGCCTCTAGACGAGCTGGAATTCGGTTCGAAACATTTGTGGTACATTGTCAACGCCAGCAGTGGGTAAGTGTTTGGGTGTTTTAATCTGAATACTTCTAATTAATATATTTCCAGTCAAGTGCCAACCGTAGTCGGCACCGACTTCGCTATATTCAGCGGCTGGAACCCTGAGCAGCCGGCTACCGTGAACATTTGGAGTGAGAACATCGTGGGACGTTCGAGCAACAGCAGCCACCTAAATGTGCCCATCCTCAGGAATGCCAACCGGCGGCAGCCCCTGGATGTGTTGTATCACGATAACAGAAAGATGGTCGAGTGGAACCATACGATAGAGAAGGACGGGCTCGAAGGCTACATTATTAGCCATTGCCGTATATCCAGTACAAACTCCAGTTTATGCGACATCAACGATAGCATGATCTCCTTCACCGTGAATCAAAATCGAAACATTTTTCAGTTCAACAGTTCTATGACGCTGTATCACTTGGCCGTGTCGGCTATCTACACTAACGGAATCAACGGCGGTTTGATTTGGAGCAAGCCCGCACCTCCTCCGAGCACCATAGGTATTATGAATCTGGTGGTCACCGTTGGCTCCGTCATGCTCATCTGCTTCGCAGTGTACGCCCTTAGTATCACAATCTATAAAAAACTGGTACGCATGGCGGACATTCAAGTTGAGCTTCCATTATTTGGAGGCACCTTGTCTTCTGGAAAGGAAACGAGTAGCCATAAGGTAAGCCCGATCCCCGGAGATATCTCTCCAAGAGCGATTGTAATGGATAAGGCAAAGAGCGACGAAGAGCCACAAGTGCCAAACGAAAACGATAACTATGTAGTATGTAGTATAGGAGGCACCTTGTCTCCTGGAAAGGAAACGAGTAGCCATAAGGTAAGCCCGATCCCCGGCGATATCTCTCCAAGAGCGAGTGGAATGGATAAGGGAAAGAGCGGCCAAGAGCCAAAAGTGCCAAACGAAGACGGTGACTATATAGAAACGGTTTTTTAATAATTAAATTAATATTAATAAAATGTACAGAAAAAATCCGTTTTGAGTAAAAAGGACTGAGATCAGGATAAATTACTTAAAATTGAATAAATAAATATATTTTAACTTGAAGTTTAGAGGCAATAAAATAATAAGTAATACTTATGATAAGGCTATGCGCCAAGTTGAAAGCTAAAAAAATGTATTATACATTTTAAAACAAATAAATAATGTAAACTGAATGTGGGACTTTGGATAATTTATTCCATAAGCAGGAGCACCTTTTCAATAGATAAAAGACTTAAGACGATTTCTGTGGCACCCCTGCAAAGCATTGATTTAACCATAGGTTTATGGGGGGCTATATTATTCCGTTATGATTTGGGTATACCTAATGCAGATGCATCAGTTTCTGTGTGAAAATGTACGCCAGCATCCGCAGAGCAAGGAGCAAAAACAATTTTCTCTTCAATTCAATTACAGTTAACTGGGAGGTGGCAACTCTGGGGGGAGGAGGTCAACACTGGCGAGGTGGCGGCTAGAAGACGAGGCCAAGTGTGACGTCGCTGGGACAAGGGGGAGCAGGAGCGGAGCAACGGAGGGGGGCGATGGGACGGAAGCCAGAGCAAAGTCGCAAGCACCAACATCACAAAAGGTATTATAAAACAAAAACAAAATGTCAAAACCCAAGACGATTATACGAGCGCCAGCCGCGCAGCTGCGTCGCCCGAGCTTCTCTGCCTCTGCCTCTCCCACTTTCACCCCACTCTCACTCCCACTCCTACTCGGGGCCACGGCACTCCTGTTGCCGCTCTCCTCGCCCACCTTTGAGTCATGATGGCGGCCGAACGTTCTCTGCTCTTTCCCCGTTCGCCTGTGTGTGTGCGCAGAGAGCGCAGAGCCGGGTGTTTATTGGAGATTGCGATTGTGGCTTGGCTTACCCACACACACAGGCACACGCACACAAGCTCCTGCCGCAGCCAGCATCAAGAAGGAACGAATCAAAGCAAGCCAACAAGCAAATGCGCCACCAGAGTTGCCACTAAAAGTCTCCGTTCCCGTTGCAAAAAGTGGGCAACGGTGGGTGGGTAGTGCCGGTGCGGGTGCGGTTATCCCTTCCCCCTTGCGATTCGTTGTTGCTGTTTTTGCTGCAACGCTCGCTGCTCGTTGCTCGATGCTCTCTGCTTTCTCCTTGCTTTCGCGCTGGTATATGTGCTTTTTGTCCTCACACACACACCAGCACACACAGAGGAGGTCCTGCCTCTGCCCACTCAGCGACCGCGGATTATATCCGGCGATATACGAGTTCGAGCATTTTTTCGCTATTCCGGGGTTGGCCCGACGGCTGGTTGGCCGACTGCTGGAGTGGACACATCACCGTGTTTAGCTGCTGTCATGCTTTTATGATAAATCTGGTGCCAGCTATCGGGAATCCTGAATCGTACATCGAGACGTTAACATCATCATCGCTAAGTCGCAGCAGAGTCGCAGTGCCGTCGGTGCGGATTGTTTCGGGACTCGGTTTCGGACTCGGTTCACAAGGACACTCCAGGGCTATGGAGCTTACTGTATTAACAACAAATTAACATGTTTTAAATCGAAAATCAAATTTAAGTAACGAACGCTTAAAGCCAAGTGCAATTTCAACAAGGATCCCGTCACAAGCCGCAATATGAACAAGGAAGAAAATCTGGCCGAAACGCGTCCTTCGTCACAAGGTATTCTTAAAGGTTAAATTTTACTTGAAATAAATGTTTACCAAGAAAGTGTTTACCAGAATAGATTTATAATGGAACATTTAAACAATAAAAACTTAAAACAATTAAAGTTGAAGAATGGTTTAGAAACTTCGTAATAAAACCGACGGTAACTCAAAGGATTTCTTTAAAGAATACTTTCTTTTCCCGTCGCTTAATCTTCTTACATGTGTGATGCATAATTTTTGGCATAACAAGTGCTTGAAAAAATAAAGAAAACCCTGAATAAAAAAATGCATAAAACCTTCTTACATTAGGGTCTGTATCACGTTTGAAGGCAATCGCTTGTAAAATATAATTAACATTTTTTCCGCGTTTTGTGCCCTGCTACATAATTAGATTGTCAAAGCAATTAAAAGTTAAAACTAGGTCAAAGAACTTGAGTTATGACCGTTAAAAGTTGTAAGAGGTAAAAGGAGTGCATACCTTACAGTCTTGATTGGAAAAAAATTATATTAAGAATAAAATGTGGATATTTTGGAAAATTTATCGATAATCTTTGATAAATTTTTCTTAAAACTGCCAAAAAAAACAGTGATATATACATGTATATTTTTTTCATTTATTCATTACTTTTAATTAAAGGAATATTTGACCAAAATTATTTTAAAGCGGAAATAACTGAACAATAATTTTATTGCCTACTTCAGGGGATATACGAATCCAATAAGAAACGTTCAATAGAAACAATTTCAGAAGTAAAACTAGACTTGAATGAAATGTAAACTACATAAAAATAATCCTATAATAATTTACTACTTAGAAAAAAATACTAAAATGCCCTGTAAACAAGTTGAAAATATATAAATCAATGCCCTTGAACATGATTGATCATTTAAAACATTTTTAAACCATCTTAATTTGTAAAATTGTTAGGATAATTCAAATCAAACCTATTTCTGTAGGCTTCCAAGGATAATCATATTCAAAAATAACCGAAAAACGAACAAAGAATCTAAAAACAAAGCCTTTCGCTGCGACTGATCTAATGACACATTTCCACTTTCAATTACCAATTTGTAGTAACGAGTTGTCGGGCAGAAAACCCTCGCAGAGACAGATACTCAAATTAAATCGATGCCCGATGGCTTCCTGGTGGCACGCACGAGTGGCCCAGCCAGCGAATTCAATTTGCGATAATCACCAAATTGAATTAGACGCCAGAGTCAGGCCGCCAAAAATTTCAGAAATTCATAACACAGCCTGCGAGCGTCCCCTTAACACTTTTTCCAAGTCCGCCAAAGTGAATTTCAACGAGCTCATAAAATTAACAAAGACAGGAGCTCCGGGAGAAACTCCGGAAAATGCAAGCATATGACGCTAATCCTCTGGCATTAGACCGCAGCCCTGCCAGTTGGCAAAACCCTCCTGACTTTGTCTCGGAATCAGGTCCTGGAACCCAAAAACCTCGAACCCAAATGGTCGAGCGCACAGCCAAGTGGCGAGTGTAACAAATGTGGCCTTGTCCTTCGTTCTTCGGCCGTCGCCGAGGGTTAAGTGCATCAAAAAATCAGTAAGGAAACTACAATCAAATTAGGGTGTGATGGCAAAACAATCGTCCCCCGAGGCAAATTTTGCGCACAGATTGCTCGGCACGCTCTGGTCGAGAGCCGCTTGGCTTAATGGCACCCTAATTGAATGTGTAAATATATTTGCGGATTACAGGGCGTCAATGTCGCCACGCCAGGATAAGATCGGCAGGTCCCGGCATCCGCAAGCCGGAACAACTCTGACAAATTGAGATTTAATTTAAATGAACTACATAAGTGATTTTTTATTGCGTCACCTATTATTTTTTCACTGAGGGAAAAGGGGGGTGTAAGTTAAGGACTTTAATTTAAAATGGTTTTTGCCTGATTGGGATTATTTTAGGAATTTGATTTATTACTCGTTTACTTTATAGAGCTTTTAAAAGAAATGTTGAACTAGAAATCTCACTCAGGTTTGATAGATATATGTTTAAAAAAAAATCAAACTTACAATGTTAAGGTTTTTATGTATATTTCTTATACTAAATATTTATATAAATCCCTGAAGACAGTTAAAAAATCTTAACGGCTTTAGGCAAATTGTAGAGTTTTTTAAATGCTTATTAAAAATTGTAGTTCCTTGATTTATTTTTTAACTTTTTCAATATTAAATTACCTATATCAAGAATTTTCTGATACCAACTTCGAAAATATATTTTTTCAGAGCTTCACAGTCCCCAGCGACACTGCTACACACCGCCGCCGGCACCGATGCATGGCCAGGCGCCGCCACCGACTTCGGCGGGCGTGGCCCCGCCTCCACAGCCACCGCCCCCGCTTACTGCCGGACCTGCTGGTCGTTTACTAAGCTGGAATCACAGTGCCGCTGCAGCGGCAGCGGCGGCAGCAGCAGCCGCGGCGGCCAACTCTGCGAATCACTCGTCGTCGGCGGGGGAGAACTCCTCAATGACGCGGATCAAGGGCCAGAATCTGGGACTCATCTGTGTGGTTTGTGGGGATACCAGCTCCGGCAAGCACTATGGAATCCTGGCCTGCAACGGCTGCTCCGGATTCTTCAAGCGCAGTGTGCGGCGCAAGCTCATTTATCGGTGGGTATACATTTATGCACTGTAATAAAAAAAGGTACTATTCGGTTTTATATTTTAGAAAATAATAGGTAACCAAGGCCCCTTTAATATTAAATTCAAAACTCTTTGTGGCTTTATAGTATTTAAATAACAATTTTAAAAATGTCTTCTTTTAAAAAACTGACTGATTTTTAGGTCAATATTATCCTTAACCGGAGGTTAACCGGGGGTTAAGAAAATTTACCTTAGGAAATATTTAATTTCCATTTAAAATATGACATATTTACAGTTAGCTAGTTAGAGTTTAGAAATTTTGTGTGATGCTCCACTAAGACATTCAGATTGAAGATAACATCTACAGTTAAAAGTTGAGAGAAACCGCTGGTTAGGTTTAAAATGTAATCAAACTATGTTCTGGTTAATAAATGTTTTATACTTAAGGGAAATATTTAAGGTATTGGAAGAATACTATTACTGTCACATTTAATTAGTCAATAAAACGATTTTAAGACAATTAGATTGTTGCCAGAAAGTAGGCAACACTTTTTTACGAACCGTCATGACGGTGACGCGTCAATGTGATATTCCATGTTCGGAGCAGTCTTTATATTTTATTAACATAATTATAAAAACATGTATGGGAATTACAATCATCCTTGACATTTTGTTTATTAACTAGCAACAACATCTTCGTAATTTTTTCCGTGTACCCATTACCGTGCTCCTAAATCCGACCATTCCCATTTCAGTTCCATTAAATGTTGCAACATTTGCCCAAAGTGGGTGGTGCCGGGGAGTTGGCCGGGCCGTTGGATGATGTGCCCGGAGGCCCGTCTGGCGGATTACGGAGCTCTGGCAAATTCATTACAATTATTCAAATCTTTGGGATTTGAGCGTCAACTTTTGAATGCGCATATTTGCCCTCGCATTGACTTTGTGCCCGGGCCAGGGCATCATGTGCGGATTCTCCCCCAATTGCAGCTTAAAATGTAATTGAATTTAAAGTGAATTCGCTTAAAAGTTCTTTTGTGCTTCCTTTCCGTTAGAATTTCACGTGAAAATATTTCGGATAAATCCACAAATCAAAGAATGAAAAAGTTTGTTTAGCGTGTTTTCCGTTTTTAATTATCATTAAATCAAAAAGAAATATCCCATAATCTCGGGCGACAGAAGAATCAATGTCAGTCGAGACCAAAAGCATAAAGTTATGATACAGTACAATGTATATTCAGCTCGGTAAATCACAAACGTCGAAATCTCTATATCCTTGCGGTGCGGTCCCCAGAGATTGATATGGAGGGCTTAAGCGGAAAACACTTGGCCAAATGTGACCCGGCGGCGGCACCCTCGCCCATCCGACATCTTCCACACGGACTAAGCCGAATCGGAACAAAGTCAAAAAAATAAAGGAAAAGAAAAGGGGGCGGTTCTCTGTGGCTCTAAATAAAATAGAGCATATCCTCCCCTGCACAGGAATGACTACGAGCCGGGGGGGACCAGAAGGACTAGTGTATATTTTCACCGACGTGACTGGGTTTTTCGATGGCCGACAGAGTCAATCTGGGGCCGTCCTTTTTTTTATATGCTTGTCTCCGGTGGTCCCATTAAGCCGTTTTCAATTATAATCAATTGCCTCCAATCAGAACTTTCGAGTTTATCTCGGGAAATTCTCGGAGGGCAATCGAACTTGTCTAGCGAAATGTTACACATTTTTATTGTGGCCATAAAAACTAACCGAAAATAACAGGTCGAAATTTATTGAAACATTCACTGTAATTGTTATGAGGTTTAGATATTGGGTAAACAATAAAAGGTTATATAAACATAGGAAATATGTAGGAAATATATATAAATATATCATAAAAAAAGTTGTTTTAAAGTTGGCCCAATAAAACAATCAAAATAAGAAATATTGCAAGCTTTTAGATACTCATTTAATTGTTTTTATACCCTTGCAGAGGGTATTATAATTTTGCCATGATATTTGCAACGCAGTGAAGGAGGCATCTCAGACCCCATAAAGTATATATATTCTTGATCAGCATCACCAGCCGAGTCGATCTAGCCATGTCCGTCTGTCTGTCTGTCCGTCTGTCTGTCCGTCTGTCTGTCCGTCTGTCTGTCCGTCTGTCGGTTTCTACGCGAACTAGTCTCTCAGTTTTTGAGCTATCGGGCTGAAATTTTCAGCATATTCTTATTTCTTTAGCACGCAGTATATATGTCGGAACGGTCGAAATCGGACCACTATATCCTATAGCTGCCATAGGAGTGATGGCGAAATTAATGTACAAAAATTTTTAATTTCTCTGTTTTTCAACGAATTTCTATAAATTTCGAGATATAGTCATTTTT
>VNJW01000598.1:0-86170 GCA_008042615.1 Drosophila auraria
TGTCTGTCTGTCGGTTTCTACGCGAACTAGTCTCTCAGTTTTTGAGCTATCGGGCTGAAATTTTCAGCATAGTCTTATTTCTTTAGCACGCAGTATATATGTCGGAACGGCCGAAATCGGACCACTATATCCTATAGCTGCCATAGGAATGATGGCGAAATTAATGTACAAAAATTTTTTATTTCTCTGTTTTTCAACGAATTTCTATAAATTTCAAGATATAGTCGTTTTTTGTAGTTCTAGAATTACGGTTTTAATTTCATTAAGATCGGACAACTATATCATATAGCTGCCATAGAAGGGATCGGTCGATTTATATGAAAATGTAAAATTCTACATGTAAAATGTAAAATTTACAAAATTTACATAATTTGACATTTTTTTTTACATTACCAAATTGAATCGATTTTCAATGATCCAATTGCTGACTGCAAGGGTATATAAACTTCGGTTTACCGAAGTTAGCTTTCTTTCTCGTTTAATTTGTCATCAATTTCAAGTCAATTTAAATCTACATTTAGTAGAAGTATAGTTTCAAAGTTAAAAATATTAATTTTAATTACGAAAAATCGTATTAGAAAACGAAGCTATCCCTCTAGGTATTTTTACTTATATTTCAACCGATCTTTTCCCATAAAAACCACATATTTGCTGTCTGCAATCCATGAAATGTACCATTTGTATCACTTTTATATTCAGAAATAGACAAAAATCAACCTATAAGGCTTAGAACTTAGTACTTTTGGTTATATCTTAACCTATCTGTTCGAATTAAAACCCCATATTTGTGTATACGATCCTGAAATATATTAATAATATATATTTTTGGGTACCTGTAATTCTTAGATCTAGACTTTCTTTTGCTTTTTCTCTCAGTGCCTAGTGAGTGAGCTCCCTTAATAATTCGGACATGTTTTCGTAGTATTCCCCGTGTGTCCCCCAATCAGTAATCAGTGACACACTTAAACTGAATTGATTTATTCCCATCAAATCAGCGACTTGGTCTTGATACGCCCGTAATTGGTTGTAAATTAAACGCCAGTCGGGGGACGTCGTATAAATTTGGAGATCGTTAAGCTAGATCTGAGTAGACGGAGCCCGAAGAAACCTTCCATTTTTAGAAAATATATATTTCCAGGAGCGAGAGGTTAAGAAATATCAAAAGGAGCAATTAGGGAAATAAGACTAAGGTAACTTAGCTCGAATATCTAATTCCAATTAGAGGGTTTTTCATAGATCATTTAAGTTATGATCTTAAATATGGTTAAAGAGAATATCAAAAGATACATAAGATTACGAGATGTGTCCCCAGAAACACAGAAGTTTGTTATCATAAATTTGATAGGACTCAAATAATCGATATTATTATTATCGATATTATTAATTGATACAATTTGGCAGAAACCTGCTTCAAGAAGGATCTAGATTATAGGGGAACTAATGATAGACTTATCCTTATTAGAAATTCAGCATAGTTGAGGGGAAACTGCACTGCAGATGCAATTAGCCAAAGCGATAAGAGGCATCGCGATCGATGATTAGTTATCGGTGATCAGTGATCGGCGGGGACCCACTCGCTGAGTCGACGACTGCCCAACGAGACATCCGATTATCGGTGCCCGATATGATATGAGATACGAGCCAGCGACGCCCGGCTGGCTACGATCATAAATCTGGCGTTCGATCACAGGGGGGAGGAGGTGGGATCCAAGACTCCGGGTTGGGTCTAGACTTTAGAGGTGCTCCGTTCTCCGTTCTCGGTTACCAGTTCTCCAGTTTTTCAGTTTTTTCAGTTTTTTCAGTTTTTTCGGTCGCAGCGCGACAACGCACACAAATCTGCTGATCCCCGAGAGATAAGCGCAGTCTCGGTAGTCGCAGTCACAGTCACAGTCAGTCCCCGGCTAGTTGCTTGGACTTGCGGCCACGGAAAACGGGTTTCCACATGAACAATGCCAATGGCTGGGCCATAAATAAATTTCTAAACGATTTTATAAATATTTTAAATCTCGGCGATTAGATAAAGTCAACAAATAAATAAAACAACAGCGCGGGTCCCCGAGCATAAGATGACACACAGAAACCAAGGAGGGAGACAGACAGAAAGACAGACAGAAAGAAAGAAAGAAAGAATACCAAAAGCTGAGAGCCAAAAACAAAACAAAAACGAAAATTAAGCCAAAAAACCGAGACGAGAGACTGAAACCAAAGCCAAACCAAAATCAAAATCAATTCTAAGGCCCTGACAACGATCTCCAATTCCGATTGCCGATCGATATTGATCCGCCGGCTGTTCCCCCGCGTGTTTGTCATTTAATTTAATGCTCTTCGAGACCCTGACTAACTTTCCCCCTACAAAATATTCTAAAAACAAGAAGGTATCGATATCGGGGATCGTGTCTATAATTAGCCCTGTCACTTGCCCCGAATTACCTGCCACTTGACATGGACTCTCGAGTGTCCCGATTTCGCCCCGATTTTGCAGTGCCAATATTGTGGCAATATCGTTCAATATTGATTAGCCGAAATGTGGAAATTTGTGAATTGTGAATTGTGAGGCGGAACCCGGGAGCAAGACGGAGGCGTAGACGTGATTATCGGCGACCGGAGCCGAGATTAGCCCGCTTGACACCGTGCCAACGTAGCCATGATTTATGTGCTCCCAGGGCACTCTCGGCCGTAATAAATTAGGAATCGGGCCGGACGCGCGGACATGTACCTCTCGGAGGAGAGATTGAAGCCGAATCATAAGTACTCGCCTAGCATATATGGTTGATCAATCAAAGTCGGGCAGGAAGAGGGTTACAACTGGTACAAGTGGGTTAAGTTGGGTCTAAAAAGATCAAAGATCTAAGTGTTAAACTAGAAAACAAATTAGTTCGATAAGTTTGGTATCGGTATCGATAGCAAAAAATACATATCGGTACAAATTAAGTACAATATTTGTCAAAGATATCACTACTAATCCTTATATCTTTACTTTAGCTCCTTTGAATATGAATATAGCTAAAAATAAAATAAAATAAATATATTAAAATGAAATCGATCTTTTATGATTAAAACAATTTTTTCGATTCACATTCTTGTAACGTTATCTTTA
This sequence comes from Drosophila auraria, assembly GCA_008042615.1. Lineage (NCBI taxonomy): Eukaryota > Metazoa > Arthropoda > Insecta > Diptera > Drosophilidae > Drosophila > Drosophila auraria. The sequence goes on from VNJW01000598.1 coordinate 3,098, forward strand.
TATTCTTTTTACTTTAGCTTCTTTAAATTTGCCTAATAATAAAATAAACTGAATATATTAAAATGCAATCGATTTTCGATGATTAAAACGATTTTTTCGATATACATTCTCTTAACATAATCTTTATATATTTTTTACTTTAGCTTCATTAAAGTAAAAAAAAAAAATAAATTAAATATAAAGTAAACTACATATATATATATATATATATATATATATATATATATTAAATATAATAATGCAATCGATTTTCGATGACTAAAACGATTTTTTAGATATACTTTCTTTTAACATTAGAACCATTGAAAATCTATAAAGTTGGAGTTATATCTTATGTCAACTTTAGCATCTTTGAATATGCCTAAAGTTAGGAATAAAACAGAAAACGGTTTTCGATGACAAAAAATTTTTCCGATATTCCTTTTTAGAACCATATTAGATTTTTAGAATTCTATACACAAAGTTTCCCGTGCTGGATCTAAATTATATCAAGTTGAAGCCCTTATATATTTAATCACTGTCAATTAAGTGATATTTGAGCATATCTTCTAGCTTGAACCGCTTCATTGCTATATCAGTTCTTGTATTGGATGAGTCAGTTAGAAAAGCACAAGTTCTGGAGTGTTAAAAACACTTGGAGACTGATGTACTTGAGATAGAAGGAGTACTAATGACCAAACCCATCGATCAGTTAGTGACAAAGAATGAACGAATAATATAGCTCTGTCAATATCATTTCCCTTCAATAGCATTGATAGCATCGAAGGGATAGAATGATGTATTGAAAACTAGGGGAATTCCTTGTAATCCTTAACTTCTTATATAGTTTGTAGAATATATTCTTCAAAGATTTGGTAGAAAGGAAGTAGAAAGATAAGGATCAAATATCAAAAAATATCAAAGATCAAATATTCCCAAGATAGAGTTTATAAAACATATTTTCACCGTAATACTAGTAGGATTGATCTGAAATTTGTTATGGGGGTAGAAATATAAATAACAAATAAACTTATACCAGGACTGTAATATCTATTCTTATAGTTCTGTTAATACTTGAGCTTAGATTAATATTTAATTATATTTTTTTATATTACATAATATTAATTTATATTTGATTCCCCTTTCTCTCCCTCTCAATTCCAGGAGCCAGTCGCCGTCGTTGCCTTAGCATTTTGAAGACCCTGCGCGATCGGCACTTGGACCTGCCCGGCAACCCGGTCACGTCGTACCATCTGAAGACCCTGCTGCTGTACGAGTGCGAGAAGCATCCGCGCGAGATGGAGTGGGAGGAGAACTGCATCGCGGACCGCATCAATGGCATCTTCCTGCAGCTGATCTCGTGCCTGCAGTGCCGTCGCTGTCCGCACTACTTCCTGCCCAACATGGATCTGTTCAAGGGCAAGTCGCCCGGCGCCCTCGAGAACGCCGCCAAGCAGGTCTGGCGGCTAACGCGGATCATGCTGACCAATGTCCGATGCCTGGAGGAGCTGTAAGGATCCCTGAGGCAGCTGGATTTTTTTCGTATTTTTTTTTTTAAAGAAGCTGGAGCTGGAGCAGTGAAATTGCAACCCAAATACTATTTGATATTTCGCTAGATCGTAACTTAAGTTTAGGTGCTTTCGAAAAGTATACGCCGCTTACAGAGTTTCCTATAATTAGAGCCTATAACCTATACATATATAGCCCATAGAGCCCCGTGCTGCCCCATTTAGATTGCATAACGCACAATGCACAACGCACAAGAGTTACCATCTAGATACGATTTTTTTTTCATTTTTTTTGGTCCAAGTGCAGAGCAAAATTAGCGAAAATTAGATGTAAATTCAAAGAGGAATATTTCCCCGTCGATTCTAAATTATTTATTCTATGTTTTTGCCTTCTTCTTGTGAGTTTAGTCAATAAAACGTAAGTTTTTCATTGAAACTTTTGAGATTTCCATTTCTTTGGGGAAGAGGCTGCCTAGCGAGTAAGTATAAATATTTAATTCTTTACTTACCTTTTCTATGATGCCCATTTATGGCGAATTTATTGGCGAATTTCTGTCACAGCCTGCCTGCCTACCTTGTGTCCATCATTTTTGCGGAGCTTTTGAAGTCTTGCCGCCGGCTTTTGTACAAATACTCGAATATATATTGATAGGCCACGATTGCTTCTTGGCTTCTTGGCTTGGACTTGGACTTCGGGGAAAATGTCAGCGAATGACATTTGGCTCGCCGGCCCGGCTGACATGTGACGCATTTTAATTGCGAATTAACAGCGATTCCGCGGACAGCTAACAATCCCCATAAAGTTGCAGAGGGCCGACTGCGATTCCCGCCCACCGAGAGAGAGGGCTATGTCCATCGATCTCTGGCTTATATGGAATTTCGATCACGTGTCATGGTTTCGGTTTCGAGCGACAGACATAACATTCAAATTAAACTTTATGTCTTTCATAAATTAAATAATTTAAGTTATTTGCAGCGTCGTGCCTTTGTTTCTGTTGTTACTTCTTGCTGTTTGTGGCTTGTTTTTATTTATTTATTTACTTTTTGTGCAGCTCTGTTTGCGGTAATTTATACATTAGTGCGGTCCCCTTGATTTATGCATGTGCGGCTTTTGTATTTTATACATTTTATCGTTGTAAATTACCCAGCAAATGACAATTGCAAAGAGAGGAGACACGAGACTTGAGGGGAGATGCGAAACAGGTAATACCCTCTATGAAAAAATTAAGTAAATGGCTTTTGAGTTTTATTTTAAGGTGAGTTAATAATAGAAAGGTTAGTTAGGTTACAATAAATGCTATAAATAACTATATTAAATAAAAAAATAAAGATTTTGCCAAGATAATAATAGTATTAATAATTATTATAAATATCATTAAAAAGTACTTTTTAATATTTAATACTTAATGCCAAAAATGTATATACTTTTCATGAGTATTTATGTTCTTAAAAATTGTACTCAAACTAAGTAAAAATCATCTCAAAGTAAGAACATATGGACTTGGTCATTATTTGAGTACATATATTCTCATTTTGAGTCCATAGCTTTAAATTTCGAATTTTTCAGCATTGCTGGAATGTTAAAATTCTGCTTTTAAGTTCCGTGTGCCGGCAGAGGCTGTACTTTAATTATTAAGGTTACTTAGGAGGTTGCAAGGAATACTCCATTATACCTATACAATTTACAATATAGAAAGTTACAAGTAATACTCTATAAAGGCTTTGTATATATAATAATTCAATATATATTTCATATTTATTTATTTAATTTTTATATAATATACAATAGATATATTTTATCATCATAAAATTTTCAATAATACTTACAATAAATATTCTTGAGAAGTACTAACTTTATTTATAGATTGATCATATATAAATAATATATATTAATAAAAAAAAAACTAAAGCAAAAAATCTTACTTTGATATAAAATGTGTGAAAACTCTATATATTTATATTTAAAACCAAGATATTTAGCTCCAGAGTTAAGTTGGAATCGCGATCCCATACTGTGACCTGAGCACGTGGGCGATCTTTCCATTCCATTTATGTGGTTTTCGCATCGCTTCGATTATTCCTATAAAATATTAGTTAAATATACTTTGAATTTGCTTTATTTTGTGGCCTTTTTTTGTCGGGTTGTTAACCGCCTAGTTGCGCTTTTAATGAGTTGTGCTTTATTGGCTTTGATTTGCATTTTAATGCGGCTGGTTCCGAATTTATTATTTGTTGTTCTTTGTGTCGCTTTTTTCTTTTATTTTGTATTTGATCCGCCGCCTTCCCACACAAATTAAACCATAATTAATAAATGATAATTTGGGCAATCGGTTCTAGCCTCTCCCTCCAAAAAAAAAAAATCTTCCTGATTGCTGTGTCATCGCCACTTGTCGGCGGTCGCAATGAATTCCATTTCCATTTCCATGCAATTTATATTCATTTTAATGGCCGCAAAAAGCAAATTTTATGAACATCTCATAATCACATTTTAAACACACAATTTGTTATGTCGGCCCCCTACTCAGAAAATATTTATATTTATTTATACAGCAACATTTTGCGGGCATTTAAAGGTTTTATAAATTTTTAAAATATTGAGAACTTGTAAGCTTTACAAAATATTTAATAATACATTTCGCAAGTTCCCTGTATAACTTTTGGATAAACATGGAATGCGATTATAATCACCTGCTCAATCGGGCAGATAATTTATCAGTTTTATTCTCTCCGAAGAAATAAAATCAATTGAAGCGTGCAAAGCTCTTTTTTTCAGCCGATTGCGTGACAAATCAGTGGGATATATACCTGGACTATATAGGGGAATATGAGTCTGGTCAGAGTCCCTCTCAGACCCTCGGACAGCGATTTCCGCACGCCTGTCAGCCAACTTGTTGGCCTTCCTCAGCCTCAGCCTCCACCGTTTTGGCAAATCAAAACAAATGTTTTATTTAAATGGTTAATTTGAGGCGGGGAACCAGCATCTGTGGCCCATGAGGCCAAATGAGCAGCTTACAAGGAGATGATGAGGCCCGAGGTACACAAATGGCTGCCAAATCGTGAGAATTGCATTTGGAATGCCACCAGGCGGAGGAGGAGGAGGAGGAGCAGGAGGGATCTTGGGAGAGCAGCGCCTGGCAGGGGATTTTAATTTGTTGGCTTCAATCAAGCTAAAGCAGGAGGAGCAGGAGGATCAGGGAGCAGCAGGAGGATCAGGGAGCAGGCGATGGAATCAGAGATGTAGACTGAGACACAGGAGGCAGTGCATTAAACCCTCAAATAGGTTGCAGCAGGGAAAATGCTGGAGATAAAGTACACTTGGAAAAGGTAATTATATTTTCTTGGAATTAAAATAAAATATTATACAAATAAATAAATATTAAGCTTCATTTTCTAAAAGAATTTATTGTTATTAAATTATCTACCTAAATCTAAGAAAGTAAGAAGTGAGGAGCTATGAGCTAATTTTTCAAATAAGTTTTCTCTGGTATTTCTCATAATATTTAATATAAAAGCCACTTTATTTTGAGTAAATATAAAATATAATTGTAAATAGACAAAAATATTAAGTTTCCTTTTTTAAAGAATTTATTGTTGTAAGAAATTAATTTCGAAGAAAGTAAGGAACGGGGAATAACAAGTTAATTTTTTTTAAAGAATTTGTCTCTAGCATTTTTCTGTGACATTTTTATCATAATATTTAATATAAAATAAACTTTATTTTGTGTGTATTTTGAGTTTAAATAAAATAAAAAAATAACTACAAAAATAAATGTTACGTATGATTTCTTTTAAGAATTTTTTGTTAAAAGAAATTAATTTCTGAGAAAGTAGGAAAAGACAGCAACGACGAGAAAATTTGTGAAATCCTTTTTCTCTGACAGTTCTCACAATATTTAATATTAAAGCAACTTTATTTTGAGTGTATTTAAGGTGGTAAAAATTTAAAAAACAAATAAATAAATAAATGTTAGGTTTCCTTTTTTTTTAAGAATTTATTGTCATAAGAAATGAAATTTATGAAAGTAAGAACAGAGATCTACAACGAGCTAATTTTTTAAAAAAAATGTTCTCTGGCATTTCTCTTAATATTTAATACTAAAGCAACTTTTTTTGAGTGTTTCCAGCACCGAGGATCACTCGATTATTTTTTATTTTTTTTGTTCAAAGGGAAAGAGGGGTAAAAGCAGGACGAGGAGGAGCAGGAGCAGGAGGTGGAGGACTTGGCCAACCGACGGCGCTAGCCACTTAGCATAAACGGAAGACGGACGCGGACCTGCAGTTAGCTCTTCTTCCAAGTCCAAAAGTCCCACTTCCAAAGCCACAGCCACATGCACATCCTCATCCACACCCCGTTCCCTAACCCGTTCCCGACCCCAATCCCGATCCCGATCCAGATCCAGTCCAGCGAAGTGAGCCACGACCTGTGTGGCCGCTGCATCAAGGTAACAAGCTGTAATTAGAGCCTCTTAGCCTGTCATCGCCAGCGTGCTTGATTATAGCCTTTTGACAAAAAGTAAATATTAATTTAATACGTTCGAGGGAGCGAGGCAGCGAGTGAGCGCCGCAAGGCAGCCAGGGACTGGGACAGGGACTGGGACTCTTACTGGAACTGGAACTCCTCCTCCTTCACGCAGGCTCCTTTTCGCGGGCTGCTAAGTATTCACCTGAACACCAAGGATTTTACATCTACAGGTGATAGATACCAAGGAGACCTTGAAACTGAGGTCATAGAAGGAAGAGACGTAAGCTTGAAGCTCAAATAATTGATTACATATTAAGGGTTTGGCTAAGGAATAGACTTAAATGTTTTTTCCTAAATTTGTTTATATAGAAATTTAATTTGAGGCAAGTATTTAATTCGAACTAAATAATAAATAAGTTTAATAATTATTTACTTAAATAATAAATATCTAAAGATTATAGAGAATATAAAATAAATTAAAAAATACCTCAGAGTTGGACTTAGCTTTATAAACTTGACTCTTGAACTTGTATAAAGCAATTTCTTCACGGTCGCCATTATCTACATTTCTATAATATCAATTTAAGAAATCAATTTCTCATAATTTAACCTCCGATTTGGACTTAACTTGTAGGTAAACCTCATACATTTTTTATTAAAGACTGAATTAATGAATTAATAAGTATGAATTAATCTTTTCACGGTCGCCATGTTCTAAATTTTTATAATATCCATCTAAGAAATTAGTTTCTCTTAATTTTACTTTCTATTTTGAATTAACTTGTAAGTATGCCTAATAATATTTCCCATTTAGGAGTGAACTTGGCTTGAATTTGCTTAAATCAATTTCTTCACGGTCGCCAAGTTCTACATTTTCGTAATATTCCATTTAAGAAGTACCTTTCTCATAATTTTACCCTTGATTTGGATGTAAGTAAGCCTCATAAGATTCTCCTTAAAGTTGGAATTTGTCATTGACTTTTATAAATAATATCTTCACGGTCGCCAAGTTCTACATTTTGGTAATATTCCATTTCAGAAGTACATTTCTCATAATTTTACCTCAAATTTTGACATAACTTTTAGTTAAACTTCAAAAATTGGTATTTAAAGACAGAACTTGACCTGAATTTGTTTGTATCAATTTCTTCACGGTCGCCAAGTTCTCTAATTTCGTAATATCCATTTCAGAAGCACCTCCCTCATAATCTAAATGGTTCAATTTCCCGGAAACCCCCTCAAATCCCATGCACTCATCGATCCCACTAGTTCCAGCCTTATCCAACTATCAATTAACATGAGAGGGACAGCTTAAGGTAATCGAAAACCACAGCCAGGCCCTACACCGAAACCCAGTTACCAGTTACCAGTTGCCGGTGAAACCTCTCGAGCTCCTCACGTCTCGGACGAACTCGTACGCCCTTTTCTGGGCCAAAAACAATGGGTTCAAACGGCTCTGCGCTCTGCGCTTCAGCGGAAAACAAAAAGCGGCCCTAAATCAATCACGGCCGGCGACATGTCAACAGTTGGGATTATAGAAGGATCTGGCGGGGGGGAATCTCTGCTTTTTGGGCGACGACTCCCGCCCGCGCCCAGGCGAAATGTCAACGTGATCGTGGGGCATCTTTAAAAGGGCCGCCAGCGCGCATATATTGGCCTTCTAGAGGAGCAGAGGAGCAGAGGAGCAGAGGACCCAAGGAACGTGGCATCGAGTGCCGGAGTGCCGGAGTGCCGGAGTACCGATACCCATGCCGATCCTCAGCTTTTTCGGAGGCCGGCCTCTGTGTGCGCGTGATATCTGAACTACGAAATTGAGATCGATTCCCGAGTACGTGTCTGGCATAAGAAGCAAGCCCAGCCCTTCGATGTAACGATAAATTATGATATTATTTGAAATTAATGTTAAGTAAAATGACATCAGTGGGTCTCGGCGAATGCACTTGTCCGACTGGAAGAAGACGAGATCGCTGCATTCGTCACAATTAATATTCCAATCAGACGATGGCGGAACACATGTCTGCCGAGCGATGAGTGCGTGGAAAAAGTGAAACGGGGATATATATGTATATATAATGGATATATATATACGGAGAAGGGAGATCGGAGCTGCAAGCTTTAGGCTCACGGATCGTGTCGCTGATTTGTTCGCTGTCATAATTCAATAAAGTAGTCAAATGTCAAGCGCTTGGAGCCCAGCAAAAAAGTCACTGCCAGTTCCATCTCCGGTTCTCCAACTTCAAGCTCCTCCGAGATCCGCCATTCTGGCCGGGTTAATGGCCAAAAACGCAAATCCGCTTAGCATTGCACCTGAGACTGCACTTGGGCCCTGGCCTGCTTATTAATTCATCACATGTCGCCGCTGGGATATGAGACATGGAATGGGAATTGTGTCGATGCCAGAACAGATTGGGAATTCCAAGGATTCTTATATGGGTTGAGAGGTATGTATAAAAAAATTATACAAAGATAAATAAAGAACTTAGTAGCCCTTATTTGATACTAGATACTTAATGTCAGAAGTTTGGCCAACTCAGAAGTTGGGAATTATAAGTCCAGCATTTTAAATAACAATCCTTTTACAGAAAGCAAGCTAACCCTCTATATTATTTATACATTTTTCTATAAGTTAGAGAGTTTCTACAGCTTAATTCCGCTTACAAGAGCTAGATATTTTATCCCAGACGTTTGGCCAACTCAATGGTTGGGAATTTTAATAAAAAAAACTCTAATAAGAATATTTTTACAGAGATCAAGCTAGCCTTCCAAAATATTAATAAATTTCTATAAGAGTTTAAGTTTTTACAGCTAAGTTTCGCTTACAAGAGCTAGATAATTAAACTCAGACGTTTCGTCAACTCAATGGTTGGGAATTATAAGGTAAAAATCACTAATAACAACCTTTTTACAGAGATCAAGCTAGCCTTCCATATTACTTATAAATTTTTATTAGCTAGAGAGCTTCTACAGCTCAACTCCGCTTAAAAGGCCTAGATACTAAATCTTGGAAGATTGGCCAACTCAATGGTTGGGAATTATAAGAGAAAAATCTCTAATAACAATCTTTTAACAGAAAGGATGCTAAGCTTCTATAACATTTATAAAATTCTATACGATAGAGAGTTTTTACAGCTTAATTCCGCTTACATGAGCTAGATACTTATACTCAGACCGACTCAATGGTTGGGAATTATAAGGCAAAAATCTCAAATAACAATTTTTTACAGAGATCGAGCCAATATTAAATAAAATTTATCAAAATCTATAAACTAGAGAGTTTCTACAGCTCAGCTACGTTGACAAAAGCTCAATTCTTCAAATCAGCCAACTGATTGAGTGATTGACCAACTCAATGGTTGAGAATTTTAAGGCAAAAATCTTTAAATAACAACCTTTTTACAGATATATTTTTATATTTTTGTATTTTCATTATTTGACCAGAGCTTAGATCCAAGGTGACTGAACCCTGGACCATAGCCATATAGTGCTATGTATGCTGATTATACCTCAGGTTCCTAGATCTAGATACATGATCTTATATAAAACGCGCTCTAGCTTACTTGTTTTTTCCACGAATCCAGCCCAGCTGGACAGCCTGATATATGTACGTAGCGGCGAAATAAACGATCGCGATGATGGTTGCTAAAGGGACGAGGATGGGTACGGGCAGGGGCATGGGCATGGAGTTGACTATGGTGGACAGTGGACAACGGCACAAAAGAGACGATGACGCGACGACGAAGGAGCAGAGCTGGCGGAGCAGCGAGAAGACAAACGTTGCGGCGACAAGGCAGCAAGTGACAAACGTTTAGATGGATGGATCGTTCTTCATTTTCATTTTCATTCCCATTTTCGGGGGAATGGCAGCGAACCGATCCGATCTGAGCCCGAACCCGAACCCGAACCCGAACCGGACTTTGGGAACAGGCGGCGGCCAACCGAAAAAAGCGACGATTGCACATAAATTATATTCAAATTTCTTCGAGATCGAAGAGAGATATACAAATGTATAAACACGGCATATGCCAGCCCGAATCCTGCGCCTCCCTTTTCTTCAATTTATTCACAGATAGGAGTCCCAGGACCTTGGCTATCCTCCTTTAGCGCGCCAAAAATCAGCCAAGCACCTGGCCTCCTCCTCCTCCTTGCATCCCATAGGCACTTGGCAGCCCATTCATTTGGGGCTCCATTAAAATTCAGCTGACAGCCTCGATTTACGTCGCCAACAAATTGGACTCGGAATGGTCGGCATACTATTCAGATACGGCTAGATCTCCGGCCCAAACTGCCACTGATTGATGTCAATAAAAGGCCGAACAAAAGACCTGCCCCGAGATACAGATACAGTAGGCATTGGAGAGATACAATGGAACGTTGAGGAAATCGGGTAATTAACTTAAAAGTTTTAAGCTAATGGTTCTTAAGTGAAAATATTATTTTCTCAAGTTCACAGCTACTATATCTTTAGAGTCTGAAGCTTTTTTTTGGTTTAGAAAGAGTTTTGAAATAGAATTTAAAAGATTTTTAAAGATTTTTAAAGATTTTTAAAGATTTTTAAAGATTTTTTAAGATTTTTAAAGATTTTTAAAGATTTTCCATGATTTATTAAGAATTTCAAAGATTTTCAAAGGTTTTTAAAGGTTTTCAAAGATTTGTAAAGATTTTTAAAGATTTTTAAAGGTTTTCAAAGATTTTCAAAGGCTTTCAAGGATTTGCAAAGATTTTCAAGTACTTTTAATAATTTTTTTAAGATTTACAAAGATTTTCAACGATTTTTAAAGATTCTCAAAGATTACCAAAGATTTTTAAAGACTTTCAAAGGTTTTCAAAGATTTTAAAAGTATACTAAAGATATTTAAAGATTCAAGATAGGAATTTAAAAGGTTTTCAAAGATCTGCAAAGATTTTCAAAGATTTCCAAAGGTTTTCAAAGGTTTTTCTTAAGGTTTCTAAAAATTTTCAAAGATTTTTAAAGATAAGCAAAGATTTTTAAAGACTTTCAAAGGTTTTCAAAGAATTTAAAAGTATTTCAAAGATTTTCAAAGATTTTCAAAGATTTTTAAAGATATTCAAAGCTTCAAGATAGGAATTTAAAAGGTTATCAAAGATCTACAAAGATTTTCAAAGATTTCCAAAGGTTTTCAAAGGTTTTTTTAAGATTTTCAAAGGTTTTAAAGAATTGCAAAAATTTTAATGTATTTTTAATGATTTTTTTTAAGATTTACAAAGATTTTCAACGATTTTCAAAGATTCTCAAAGATTCTCAAAGATTAGCAAAGATTTTTAAAGACTTTCAAAGGTTTTCAAAGATTTTCAAATTATTTCAAAGATATTCAAAGCTTAAAGATAAGAATTTCAAAGGATTTCAAAGATTTTCAAAGCTTGTCATAGATTTTCAAAGACTTTCAAAGGTTTTCAAAGGTTTTTAAAGATTTTCAAAGGTTTTAAAGAATTCCAAAAATTTTCAAAGATTTTTAAAGATTTTTAATAAATTTTAAAGATATTTAAAAATGCTCAAAGATATCTCCAGGAGAATATTTTTCCAAGAAAGTTCTGTTAAAAAATAAAAAAATATGAAGAACAAAATATTCTCAAAAGGGAATTATTTCATAATTTCAAAGGGGATCTCTTTGCTGAAATAATTATTCAAAAATATAGCAAAATATCAGCTCTTTTGGCTCTATTTATTTATTTATTTTGTTCCCCAACTATTTGTATCTTTGTATCTGCATCTGTGAGATGGCATTTCCCATTTTCCGGACCTCAAACAATGCCAGAAATGTTCTTTTGGTCGTCAGCTATTCTGTTCGCTGCGTGTTTTGCCTCGCCTCGAATTAGTGGCAGCGTCTGGGATTTGTCTAATTGGTGGCGGCCACGGATTCCGCTTTGATGTGGCCACATGTCCGTCTGTCCGTCCGTCTGTCCGTCCGTCCGTCTGTCCGTCCGTCAGGAATCAGGAGTCATGAGTCATCTGCATCCGCATCCGAGCTCCAAGTCAGCTGAGCTGAGATAGGAGGAGCTCTGTGGAAGGCTGTCAGATACGGCCAGCGGGCACATTAATCCACGCGACATATTTATGAGTGTAAGTGTATCCGTGAGATATAAAGATATCGTCGTCGTCGTCGTCGTCGTCGTCGGCGAACATGGACGAGGGTTGCTCTTTGCTAAATGAGTGCACATTTCAGATAAATTATTGCACACAGCTCGTACGCGATGGCAGGCCGAAATGTATTTAACAAATTAAATTTACACACAGATACGCAGGCTACACATACATTTACAGAGGAGAGCGACGAGCGGAGAGCGGCGACACTTCAAAGAGCGCACCGCGGCGGAACGGCCACGAATGGGGCGGAGCTAGCGTCGGCCAATGCTCGGCCAGCGCTCTCACAGATACACACCCATACTTGGGGTAGCCAGAGAGCGATAGATACACGGCCACAGATGCAGATACGCAGATACACAGATACGAGAGAGAGATACATGCTGAAGGAGATCTAAAGCACAGATACCTCGTAGGGAAAGGTTGTAAATATTTTTAATCATTTTTATTTCTGCTAAAAAAATATTTCTAAGGAGTTTGGTAAGGAAAACTGAGGAGTATTTGTTTTTTATTTTTTTTATTTTATATTTTATTATTTAAATTAAAACATATCTTCTCCCTTAACAAGGTATTTCATAGTCGGGGCCCCCTTTGGAGCTCCAGCCTTTTGCAGATATAAATACGGATAACGACTGGGGGGGATACGGATGTGGTTGGGGGCGAAACTCATCGATTTTTTGGCTTCAAACTCTGAGGGAGTTGGATTCGCACTCGTTGGAATGCTTGGCACGAGACAGCGACGCCTGTCACGTGACACAGGCCGACATGTATCTGTGTATCTGCGTATCTGCGGCCGCCACACTCTGGCTGTATCTGCATCTGTATCGGGTATCTGCAGCGCGCTGCAGCCGTTAAAAAATCCATGAAATGGCGGACTTGCCTGCACTTTATCTTTATCTGCCGAAGCTGTAAATATCCGCGAGATTTACAACGCCAACGTGCGACGTTCGTATCGGTTTGGGTATCGGTATCGGTATCGGTCGCCGTCTCCGTCTCCGACTCGGTAGGCCATTCGACACGAAAGCCATTCGCTAAACGCATCCGTGGCGGCTAATTTCAAGCTCCCCAAGGAGCTCGCCAGTGACGACTTCAATCCGCCGGATGCAGTTACAGATACACAGGCAGTGGCAGGCTAAAGATACATTTACAGAGACAGAGATACATCTGCAAGTCGCTGTCGTGCTCCACTTGTGCCCATTGTTGCCGCTCCGCCGCTCGGCCGCTCGACCGCCTGTCACCGTAACTCACAATTGAATTGTTCCTTTGTTCTGTCCGCGATCGGGCCAAGATCGGGCTTCCCGAATTTCGCATAATTGGCTGCAAGTCGCCCTTCGCCGGACTTTGTAGTTGGCCGCCAGACCCAGCGACGCCTCGACGAAGAGGAGATCCCAGATAGGAGATAGGATGCTGGTGCCGCCGGATATGATGGCCGCCCAGACGCGGATGATCTACCAAATGAATCGCTATTGCGCCGAACGCGTCCAGGCCCGGATGTTCAAGACGGCCACGGCCATCCGTGAGATCTGCAAGATAGTCCAGGACATCCTCAAGGAGGTGGAGCTGCAGGAGCCGCGATTTATCTCCAGTCTGGTGGAGTGCAATGGCAGGTAAGGCGAAAGTAGTTAGTTCATTATTTTAGGAATGAAGTAGGTATTAAGGTAAATATTTTAAGAATTATACAGAAATTAAGTTAAATATTTAAATAATTGGATTTCTCTCTTTTTGGGAGGCAAAGTATTTATTTAAATATTTTAAAATTTAGATAAATATTTAGTTAAATATTTAAATAATTTGATTTCTATATATTTTTGAGGCGAAGTATTTATTTAAATAATTTGATACATATTAGGTTAAACACTTTAAGAATTAGATTGATATTAAGTTAAATATTTAGATACATAAAAATCAGTCTCTTTGGAAGGCAAAGTATTTATTTAAATATTTAATTACTTGGACAGATATTAAGTTAAATATTTAAACAGTAGTATTTCCATATTTTAGGGAATATTTCCAGAGATCATAAGTCCATATATAACTTTCTTTAATACCTCTTTTAAGACTTGGCTCAAACTCGAATTAGCCTAAATATTTGAAGGAAATATATATCTTATTTAAGTCTTATAAGAGTCACTTTAACTTCGGCTTAATTAGAGGAATTCCCGATAAAACTTTGCGAATATTTAAAACTAAAAGAATGCAGTGAATATGGGCGTACGTTGTGGATTTCTTGCAGGGATATTTCTTGAGAAGAACTATCTGTATAATACCTTTTTCAATACCTATAATATACGTAGGTTAAACCAAATATAGGAAATATATCTTTTATAAGAGTCACCTTTGTTTTGGCTTAATTGAGGGAATCCCCGATGGAAATTTGCAAATATTTATTACTAAAAGAAAGCAGAAAGAAGAAAATATTGGAGGAATTTCTGGGTTATGTAACTCTGTATTTCTAAAGGGGAACTATCCATATAATACCTTCTTAAATACATCTTTTAACTCTTGGTTCAAGCACAAATTAAGGTAGATACAGAAACTATATCTTATATTAGTCTCATAAAAGTCACACCACTTCTGTTTTAATTAAGAGAATCCTTGATGGAAATTCGAGAATATTTTGTTCTAAAAAAACAGCATAAAATATGGGCGGGAGCTATGTGTTTCGCGGAAAGATTTTTCTAGAGAAGAACTATGTATATAAAACCTTCTTTTATACTTCTTATATATGAAGGATATATGTATAAAAATATATCTTATTTAAATATTAAGCAATCCTTATAAGAGTCACCTTCACTTCGCTTTAATTGGGGAATAATTTCCGATGGAAACTTGGGAATATTTATTATTCGAAGAATGCATAAGTTGTGGGTTTCTTGCAGGGATATTTCTAGGGAGGATTTATCCATATAATAACTTCTTTAATACCTCTAATATATTTAGGAAAAATGTAGAAAATATATCTTATTTAAGTCACCTTCACCTTGCTTTAATTCGGGGAATCCCCGATGGGCATGACTTGACACTTAACTGACACTGACGGTGCACTTTGCCTGTAATGAGAGCCCACTGGACACGAGTGGAGGGAAGAGGAGATGGAGTGGAGTTAGGAGTGATTACCGATGACAGTCATTCGGAACTGGAATTACGCAGATGCATAAGATAAAAGAGCTTGATTTTTAGGGCCAATCTGTGAGGTTTTAACATGATTTTCTCTCTAAGAAATATCTAAGAAATATCTAAAAAAATAACCCAAAAAATCTCTAAATTTCTCTCCTCCCCCACAGATTCGAGGGCGTGGAGGTGGTCTCCCCCAATGAGTTCGAGATCGTCCTGTATCTCAACCAGATGGGCGTCTTCAACTTCGTGGACGATGGGACCCTGCCGGGCTGTGCGGTCCTCAAGCTCAGCGACGGCCGCAAGCGTTCCATGTCCCTCTGGGTGGAGTTCATCACGGCCAGCGGCTATCTCTCCTCGCGCAAGATCCGTGCCCGCTTCCAGACGCTGGTGGCTCAGGCCTGCGACAAGAGCGTGTACCGGGACATGGTCAAGATGATTGGCGACACCACGGAGGTGAAGCTGCGCATCCGGGAGCGCTACGTGGTCCAGATCACGCCCGCCTTCAAGTGCTCGGGCATCTGGCCTCGATCGGCGGCCCACTGGCCGGTGCCGCATCTCCCTTGGCCGCATCCCAACATAGTGGCGGAGGTCAAGACCGAGGGCTTCGATCTGCTGTCCAAGGAGAGCATCGTCATGCAGAACAAGAACAACAATAACAACAACAATGCGGCCAGCATGGAGGGCGATGCCTGGGTGCTGAGCTTCTTCGAGGCGGAGAATCGACTGCTGCAAGGTGAGTCTTGGTCAGTATCCTATGTCAGGATCCTTGTGGCAGCTCTTCCTTCTAGGCGGCTGTCGACGTCGCTGTCTGAGCATGCTGAAGACCCTGAGGGACAAGCACTTGGAGCTGCCCGGGAACCCCATCAGCGCCTATCACCTGAAGAACCTGCTGCTGTACGAGTGCGAGAAGCATCCGCGGGACTTTGAGTGGGACGAGAGCTGTGTGGCGGACAGGATCAATGGCATCTTCCTGCAGCTCATCTCCTGCCTGCAGTACCGCCGCTGCCCGCACTACTTCCTGCCTGGCTTGGACATGTTCAAGGGCAAGTCACCCTCGGCTTTGGAGCAGGCAGCCAAGCAGGTGTGGCGCCTCACCCGGGAGCTGCTCACCAATGCCAATGCCTTCGAAAAGCTCTAGAGGGGAGACGTTGACATTTATTGGCCTTTTTTTTATGGAAATTTTAAGCCTTTTGTTGATTTTATAAATTAAGTAACCCAAAAACCCCTTAAAGCCAAGAAAACCCAGCGAGCGCCGTCAAAAATCGATCCATTTCCGGTTGTGGGGGAGTGTCTGCTTCCCGAGTCCTTTTCGGCGGCCATTTTGTGCCCTGTCTGAGCGAGAGAGAGAGAGAGAGAGAGAGAGTGTGTCTGCATGTGTGTGTTTTGTGCCAAAGTGTTAATGCCGAGATGCCTGATAAGGACACTCCCCATATGACTCGACTCCGAGTCCGCTTCAGGCCCATCGGAGCATTATGGCTAAGCCCTCCTCGAATATTGTTTTTAATAACGCACGAGCATCCTTTGTCTTGGAACAATGGAACAATTTCAAGGGTCCCCGGGGCAGAAGGGGAAGTGGAATGAAAAGGAAAAGGAAAAGAGCATTTGGCCAGGCGGCTCCTTTTACAGCTCGCACAGATCCTAGATCAAAGCCGAGGCGGGAAACGGAAAACAAAAAAATCTGAAAAAAAATATGCAAGGATATGGCGAGATAGCGAGAGAGATTCCATTGAGCGTTTTAAGTCCAACTTTACATTGTTTTTTTTTTTTACTACTTATATGTACTTAAGGATATATACAAACCTACATATGTCGGTGTCTATTATGCGAGGCCAAACGTTTACCGCGATTATCCACAGTTTGTTTGAGAACAACATAATCCTAGAATGTCTAAGTGGAAATTCAAAATAATATTCACAACTTATAATGATAATAAAAATATTAATAATAATGATGATAATAATAATATAAACAATAAATACAAACAATAAATATAATAATAGTGATCATAATCATAATAATAGTAATAATAAAAATAAAATTCAAGAATAGCCAAAGGCAACCCTGTGTTTATTGTGTATTTTATGAAAGAAATAAAAGATTTCGATATTTTTTTAAGACAACATCGAAAGTAAATCGATAAATCAATGTTTCTGACGTGTTTCTATGCAAAAATAGTGCTTTAATAGATAAATCAAAGTTTTTGATATTTTTCTAAGCAAAAATTGAGTTGAAATCGTTAAATCGAAGTTTCTTATGTTTTTCAAAGCCACAAATGGATTTTAATTCATGAAATCTGAGTTTTTAAAATTTTTTAAGCAAAAAGAGTGTTGAAATTTATAAATTGAAGTTTTTGATATTTTTTTTAGCACGAAATCGATAACTGAAAGTTTTTAATATTTTTCTAAGCAAAAAAATGTAGTTAAAATCGTTAAACCAAAGTTTTAAGTCGAAAAATCTACGTTTTGAATATTGTTTTAAGCAAAAATAGTCTTTAAATTGATAAATCGAAGCATTTGATATTTTTCTTAGCAAAAAGTCGATAGCTGACAGTTTTTAATATTTTTCTAAGCAACAAATTGAGTTAAAATCGTTAAATCTAAGTTTTAAATCGAGAAATCTGAGCTTGGAATATTTTTTCTTAGCAAAAATAATGTTTATATCGATAAATCGAAGTTTTTGATATTTTTCTTAGCAAAAAATCGGCCTTTGTTTGAGAAATCGTAGTTTTTGATGTTTTTCTGTCCAGCAAACAGATTTTAAATCGATAAATCCAAGTTCTTGCTCTTCTTCTACATAAAAAATTAAATTTAACTTGACAAATCAAAGTTTTTTATGTTTTTTAATGCAGAAAATTGGGTATTAATTTATCGATAAATATCGATTTAAAGTCCTTAGAATGGAGGCATATTTGAGCTGTTTTTGAGAGCATTTTACAGCCAAAAAGCGAGTGATTGCAAAACGTCATACATTTCCCGATTCGCAATTTAAATCTCAATTCATTTATAGTAAACTATTGAAAAAAATCGAAAAAAAAAAATTTGCCCAAGTTTTCAAAATTTCATAAGGGGATACATCATTAAAAATGCCAAAAATTGACAACAAATTAATTTTTAAAAATTTCTCAACGCAGCATGTAGTTTTATTTATTTACTAAAAACTAACATAAAACCGCTTTCCGAGGTGAAATTAAGGCTGTTTCGGCTGAGTTATGACTATTTTAAGCTTTGATTTGTCCAAAAAAAATTGATTCTTTTTTTTTATTTTATTTTTCAATTTTCATTTTTTTTTCATTAATGTTTTCTTATGAATCCTTATAAATCTCACTTAGAAAATGCCGGAGCTCATTAGTCCTTCCGGCGACTGAGTTAATATTATGATTATTGGCAACGCAGCACATTTATTTATTAGCACCAGCCTCTCTGTAGCCGTATCTGTAGCTGTATCTGTCGGGACCAAATCGGAACGAGTATCTGCACTTTGGCAGCCCAATAAGTATCTGTATCTGTGTCTTGTAGATGGAGCAATGGCTCCAGTGGAGCGATGGGAAGATGCAGCTGCATCTTCGCAGCAGCGACAACTGAGCATCACTTTTATTACCCTTATTTATGGTTATGTGTGGGATCCAAAATCGAGTCGAGTCGAGGCCGAGGCCTGCTTTGTTCTGCGGTTCTTTTGTCTCCTTGGCCATGGCTTTTATTTGTATTTATTCTTTGCTTTTTTCGCGTAACGAAAACTTTCAGCGAAATGTAATCGATATTTTGTGTGGGCACAAAAGGTGCGAGGACGAGAGGACTCGCATCTCTTAATGGGGAGCCAGGAACAGGACCAGGACGGGAAATAATCAATGTCAGCGCGGCACAAAAGGCAGCGAGGTCCGAGGATAACAAATTATGCCCAGGCACGGCACGGCACGCAGGGATCATGTTACCAGGCTCTCTATCACCAGCAGCAGCACCCACCCCCTGTGGGAAAAGCATCATCAGGTGACCCACCGCATCCTAGACCTGGTTCTCTCTCTGGGAAGGACACGTGGCCCCGAACCCATGTGCCTGCTAGCCCCGCGCATCGATAAGGCACGATTCCCATTTCGCCTGACAAATGGCATTTGGAATGCAATCAGAAATGAGGAGGGGAATCAGGAGTAAGGAACCCGGAACCAGTATCCACTAGCCAGGATCCATGACACACCGACACCTGCCTCCATTCCCAGCTCCAGAACCAATCCCAATCCTGTCACAACTCGACCTGTCATCGTCCTCGTCCTGCTACCCATTGTTTGTCCTTTGATTTGCCTTCTTCTAAGCACATATCCCGGCAAATGTCAAGGCATATTCGATCTGCATAATAAACAAATCCAGGATATGCCAGGTACGACTCTGACTTTGATGTTTTGGGTTTTTCCTTGTTGACATTTATGCGCACCCTCCCTCTGGTTGCCACAGGTCCTGCTGCTGCTGCTGCTGCTGCTCCTGCTCCTGACTCTGGCTGCTTCCCGCCCCGGGGCGGTGACAAGAGGCTTTGTCGCCGTCGTCGTCCTTTTCGGTGAGTCCCTTTCTGGGAGCATTTCTTTGTTTTAATTGTTTACTAATGATATTTAAATTAGTGCTCTAAGTGACCGCGGGCGGTCCCCGCCCCATTACCCATTATCCATTATCCTTTATCCTTTTCTGCCTTTGTTTTTGTTTGTTGTTTGCTGCTTGCGTTTTGACATTCCATTTGTTTAGAACAGCCAGCAAGAGGGTTGACAAGTCCTAGCAGAGAAAGAGGGAGAGTAATAATAACAAAAGTAATAATAATAAAAACAATAATAATACAAATAATAATAATAAATATAATAATAATAAAACTAAACAATTTATGGAATAAACTTAAGCTTGAACAGCCTTTAGCTCAAGTTATTACCCAAACTCTTCCCCAAAGTTCTCTGCCAGTTCAAGTTTATCATGCCATCTGCGATTTTTATGAGCCATTAAATCGATAATTATCGATATTTTTACACCCTTGCAGATTGTATAATAATTTGTGATATTTATTCATTTATTTTTATTTTTTTACTTATATTTAAAACTCTCTTAGCTTCCTTTCATCTATATTTGCTCTCTCATTGCCACTTTTTTTCGTGCGCGTAATTATGTCGTCATTATCGAAAACACGTGGTGCAATTTAACATCTTGAGAAAAGGAGGAGACATCCTCCAGCCTCTGCCAGCCTCTGCCATCCATCGCCAGCACACGCCACAAATTATGAATATCAGAAAAATGCACAAGATGAATGGCACAGGAAAATGCCAGCGGGAGAGAGTGGGAAATTAGTTTTCCACGCATCGCCAGCAAACACAATGGAGCAATGAAAGAGCGGAGAGACAACCGACGGCGGCACCTACACGTGATAATTTAGAGCAGATTGTCGCCTCCGCGGGAACGGGAGGGATGAACCCATCAGTGATGACAGAAGCGGATTTTCAAAAATATACAGAAAGGAGAAGTAAGACTTTGGTATAAAAACAGAACATATTTGATTTCTAGCTATTATTAAGCTAAGTCTGCTGGGGTATAAATTATCGATAAATATCGATATCCCTAGAATAGAGGCATATTTGAGCTCTTATTGAGATCATATTACAGCCAAAAGGCGAGTGATAGCCAAATGTCATACATTTCCCGATTCGTAATTAAAATCTTAATTCATTTATAGTAAAATATTAAAAAAAATCGAAAAAAAAATTTTCAACAATTTTTCAAAATTTTATAAAATTGTCGAAAATTATTTAAATTGTCGAAAATTGGGGAAAAAAACGATTTTTTTAAATTTCTAAACTTAGTATGCAGATTTATTTATTTACTAAAAACTAATCTAAAACTGCTTTCCGAGTTGAAATTAAGGCTGTTTTGGCTGAGTTATGATTATTTTAATTTCTGGGAATAGTGGTTTTTAAAGAGATAAGCTTTATGCATAATGCTTTCGTGCTTTAAATATTTTAAGACTTATCTTATGTAGAAGCTATTAGATGTAACAACTATGTAATAAACGGCATAGCCTAGAGGTCTCAGCGGTGGGCAAACGATTTTTATGCAAGAAAGATCCGAGTTCGATTAAAAATGGCTATATAAAATTCAGAATCAATAATAAAAACAACATAATAAATAAAATAATAAATAAATTATTAAATAATAATAAATTAGGTAGAAAAAATTTTAATATACTTAGAGTCTCGAAAAATATTAAAAAGCTGATAAACATATATTAAACATTTCTCAAAAGTTGCAAAACCGAGGCTTCTCCCTCTGAGACATCCCCAAGTTATAGACAAGTCAGCCAGCACTGTTTCTTGTCTAGTCTTCCAGAGCAGCGGCTCGGGGATATAGAGTAGGGAGGAGTATGCAGGGGAGAACACTTTAGATCCATCGTATTTTTGGATGGACATTTGCATTCAATTACGGCAGCTGTGAGCCGGCCCTGATTTATATTTATGCACGCGTCTCTGACGGCCCATAAAGGAAACCCCAAAATGCGCCACAGCGGCAGGCATGGAGGGGGGTTTCCATTGGGAAAAGGGGAAGCCCCCCCCTTCCCCTGCGAAGAAAGAGTTGCCGCTGCCTGCGCTCAATCATAATTATGTGATTTGTTTGCGACGCCGGCTCGGGCGACTAATTAAACGGAGGAGTGACAGCGAGAGTGGGTGGGTGTGGATGCGCATCCTATGCCCGATCCCCTCCTGGGAAGGGTGAAGTCCGATGAAAATCCGGCAAGCGGGGGCCATGTTGACGTATTGTCGCTGATGTCGCCCGCTGGAATTATGACATTTTGATTTGAGCCCCATTTGATGTCCCTCAGCCGGCGCTCCTCATCTGATTTATGCCAAAAGTCGGTCTTGGGGAGGAAAATGGAAGGAAAATCTTGGCTGGAAAAAAAAGGAGTAGGAAAAGAAGGAAAGTCAAGCTACACTCGAAGTAGAAGTCAAAATGTAAGTCAATCCTGGAGTCAATATGAAGAGTTTCTGTAAAAAAAGCTTAAGAAAAATGCTTTTAGAGGTTTTACAATTATTTTAAATTTTGTTTAAAGGGTTTTCTCTTTGAATTTAAATTTTTAATTAATATTTCATAAAAATACATAAATTCAATGAAATATTTAACAGGATATAAAGAAAATGTATTTTGTAAATACATTTTAAAAATAGGAACAAAGTCTTAAGTACACGAAAGTAATATTTTTTCATATTGAAAAGTAATTTAATGTATTTTGTTATTTAAAAACTATTCTGAAATTAAAAAATACATAAACTACATTCCCCAAGGCCTGTTAAATATATTTTATATTATTATAATTAATTATTCTCTTTTATTTCCAGTGTAAGGGAGACAGGAGGCAGGAGGCACCCGACGCCGCCGAGGTGAACTAATTGAGAGGCAGACTGGGAGCCCCACAATAATGGGAGGCACTTAGCCAATTTGCTGCCACCCCTTTTTTTCTGGGCCCCCTCCCCTCCTCCCCCAGCGTGCAACAAGTGACGAGTATTCGGTGGCAACTCGGCCCTCGGCCCTCGGATCAAGAGGAGAGTTATCCCAAATCGATTAACATTATTAATGAATGCATATCATGGGAATAAGTGGGAGCCGCGAGAGAGTCAAAACACGAAAAGGTTTTCAAACAATTTCTCGATTCCCAGAATCGAATCGAAACGAAACATTGTCAACATGATCATCAGCCGTCTCGCTTTCACCCTCTAGCCCCGTCTCTGTCTCTGTCAACATATTTATGGGCCAGCATTGGAGCCGCGATTGAGGTTGGCTTTGAGGTCGGGGCCTGGAGCGGAGGTACACTGCGAAATAATTAAAGAAGAGGCCTAATGTGAAAAATAATCGATTTTTTCGATTTTAAATCGTTAAGTATCGGAGTATTGCGAGCTCTAGTCGAAATTATCGATGTTTTTTTATACCGAAATCGATTTTAAATCGTTTAATATCGAAATATTTTCATCTCTAAGCCCAATAATATGTATCTCTTGCCTATTATTTGACGGCTTGTGATTCCCAAAATTACGAGAGGTATAAAGCCTTGATTATCTGTAATATTCAATGTCCAACTATCATATTTTCTCAGTGCACGGGGACTGGGAGCATTGGAATGTCCAAATGTTCGATCATAAAACAAAGACCCAGCCACAGAAACGGAGACAGCAAGAGAAGACAGAAACTGAAGCAGGGACAGGGAACTGAGAACTGAAAACGGAGAACTGAGAAAATGAGACAGCGGCGAGCGAACGAGTGAACGAGGTTGAAAACGACGTCGAATCAATGCAGATAATATCAATTATATGTAAAAGATACACATGCATGCGATAGATACATTTGCCCCGATAAGCATTTAAAATATTAACATCCACAACGGTCTGACTTGGGGGGACTTGGGGCTCCGTGTCTCCGCGTCTCCCTGGAATGCCATCGCCTCCCTCCATCGCCGCCATGCCGTTCCGTGTTTGTGTTTATAATTCATTAGAATCCACAGCTGATTTGAGTTATTGCCGGCAGATCCGATCTCGTGGGACAGTATATATTCTGGCTTTTGGGAGCTCAACCTTTTTATCAGAAAGTTCCTTCACCTGAGAGTTTAAACCTATATTTCCAAAGTATTAAAATGTAATCGACAAATCAATCAATATTTTACTATTGATGAATTAAGATTTTTATTGCGAATCGGGAAATGCATGACATTTGGCAATCACTCCCTTTTTCGCTATAAGATGATCTCAAGAAGACTTCAAATAGGCCAAATATTCTAGGGACCTTAGATCTATGTTAACTGTATTTTTATATCCTTGCAGAAGGTAAATTTTCTCATATCGATTGAAAAAAGATACCAGGCGAACAAAAAAAACCAGAAAGAGGATTATTTCTTCTGCGCTTAAAGTTAATATAACAGTGTTAGGCCAGGGAGATCAAAAAGAGAAAGAGAGAGAGAGAAAGATAAATAGAGAGCCAGAGAGATCCCATAGCTGTTATAATAAATTTAGGCTAGGAGTGCAGCGTCTACCAGTTGCTATTTCTGCTCGCCGGGTCTTTCATTCTCATCGATGGGACAATTGTATAGAAATTTGAAGGAAATTGGACGGAAATATCCATTGCAAAGGGTTTTATGTACCAGGCGAACATAATCACTACATAGAAAATGACTTCTACTCCGGTAAAAGATAATATAATAGTTTTAAGCCAGAGAAGTTCCAAAGAGAAAGAGAGCGAGAGAGTAAGAGAGATTCCATAGCTGTTATAATAAACTTAGGCTGAGAGTTCAGCGTCTACCAGTTGCCATTTCTGTTCTCCTGGTATTTTATTCTCATCGATGGGGAAATATGAAGGAAATTGGATGGAAAGTATATGGAAATTGGGTGGTAAACGCACTGTTAGGGGTTTCAGGTACCAGGCGAACAGAAATACCAGATGGAGGATAACTTCTACAGCGCTGAGCGATAATATAACAGTTTCAAGCCAGAGAGATACCGAAGAGAAAGAGAGAGAGAGAGAGTCAGAGAGATAGCATAGCTGTTATAATAAAGTTAGGCTGAGAGTTCAGCGTCTACCAGCTGCCATCTCTGTTCTCCTGGTATTTTATTCTCATCAATGGGAAAATATAAAGGAAATTGGATGAAAATGTTATGGAATTTGGATGGAAATCGGACTATTAGGGATTTCAGGTACCAGGCGAACAGAAATACCAGATGGAGGATGACTTCTACTGCGCTTAAAGATAATATAACAGCTTTAGGTCGGAGAGAGTCCGAAGAGAGGAAGGCAGAGAGATCCCATAACTGTTATAATAAAATTATGCTAAAATTGCAGCGTTTGCCAGCTGCCACTTCTGCTCGCCTGGTATTTAATTCTCATAGATGAGGAAATTCAAAGGAAATTGGGTGAAAATTATATGGAATTTGGCTGGAAAACGGTTTGTTAGGGATTGCACGTACCAGGCGAACATAAATACTAGATGGAGAATGGCTTCTCCTACGCTTAAAGTTAATATAACAATTTTAAGCAAGAGATTCCAAAGAGAGAGAGAGTCAGAGAGATCCCAGAGACCAGCTGCTATCTATGTATGTTCTCCGCTCGTGCGTGGGTGTTGTGGATGGTGGGGAGAGGGACACCATCAACAGCATCCACGCACGAGCCACATGCAATCCACACGCGACCCACATACAATCCACATGTGATCCACAAGTTCCACATGCGATCCACATACGGTCCACATACGGCCCACATACGGCCCACATACGACCCACATATGATCCACATATGTGCCAAATACCATCCACATACGATCCACATATGCCTCTCTGACTCTCTCTCTCTCTCTCTTTCTCTTTGGAATCTCTCTGGCTAGAAACTGTTATATTATCTTTAAGCGCAGTTGAAGTCATCCTCCATCTGGTATTTCTATTCGCCTGGTACCTGAAATCCCTAATAGTCCGTTTTCCATCCAAATTCCATATAATTTTTACCCAATTTCCTTCAAATTTCCCCATCGATGAGAATTAAATACCAGGCAAGCAGAAGTGGCGGCTGGCAGACGCTGCAATCTTAGCACAATTTTATTATAACAGTTATGGGCTCTCTCTGCCTTTCTCTCTTCGGACCCTCTCCGGCCTAAAGCTGTTATATTATCTTTAAGCGCAGTAGAAGTCATTCTCCACCTAGTATTTCTGTTCGCCTGGTACCTGAAATCCCTAATAGTCCGTTTTCCACCCAATTTCCATCCAATTTTCTTCATATTTCCCCATCGATGAGAATAAAATACCAGGAGAACAGAAATGGCAGCTGGTAGACGCTGAACTCTCAGCCTGAGTTTATTATAAAAGTTGTACGATCTCTCTGGCTCTCTCTCTCTCTTTCTCTCTGTCTTTGGGATCTCTCTGACTTAAAACTGTTATAATAACTTTAAGCGCAGAAGAAGTCATCCTCTATCTGGTGTTTCTGTTTGCCTGGTATCTGGTTCCTGTGGATATGAGAAATTATACCTTCTGCAGGGATATAAATATATTGAAAAACCAAATTATGAATAAAAAAACGTATCATTTTAGTTTATTTGTTTTTATTTATTTTTCTGTGTGTTTCTTGGGAGGCTGTGGATTTCTGTTTAGAGGTCTCTGTTCTGGGGCACGTAAATTAGGATAACAACGTGAAACATAAATATTACTTTGGACAGATATGGCAGCTTCTCTGTGGCTTGTGAGTCCCGGATCCCGTCCCGTCCTGCTCCTGCTTCTGCTGCCTATCCTGGGCAGGAGAAGAGTTCAGCTTCACACACATTGTTTTTTATAAGTTTTCTTTTATTTGGATATTCTTTAAAGTAGGCTTTATCAATGGATCTACAAACTACAAATACATTTTAGATGCTTGCGAAAAAAAAAGAAAAAAAAAGTATTAAATTACAAAATAAATAACGATTCGGGGATGCACATACATTCGGGGTCATAATTACAATACTATAAATAAAATACAAACTGTTCCTACCACAGCTAGGAAGCTGCTATAAAAAAACCTCAATGGGGAACAGTTGGGGAGAACAGTTTTATAGCAAAAAACTGTTCCCATAGCTGAGCCACAAGCCAGCCGGCAGGGGTTGCGAGTCCCACTAAGCCGGGACAGGAACTGCCCACTGCTGGCTTTTGCCGAGAATTACACATTTTCTTAATCTTAATGCGAATTAAATTCATGGATAAGCTACTTACTACAACCAACTAGCGTGTGATTAAGCAGCTGCGACTTAACTCTAACTAGCAAATAGTCAAAGTGGTTAATTATAGGCAAATAATTAAAATAATAAAAAAAAAAATCAAAGCTAATCCTTGCAGTAACTGGAGCGCAGGACATTCTCCACGCCCGCCAGAATGGCGCCCTCGTGCTCCGGACAGAGCTTCAGGTAGAGCTCGCTGGACTCCATCGCCTCGATCAGCACGTACTCCAGGTAGATCCTCGGCGAGGACAGAATGCGCCAGGTGAGCGGATTCAGGATGCTCGTCGGATACTCCCAGTTCACGGTGGCGTACTCCGGCTCCCGCAGATCCCGTCCAGCCACCAGAGCCTTGTACTCGTAGCCCGGCTCAAAGTACATGGCCTTGGGCGAGAATCGCATCAGTTCCGTGGCTGCGGCTGAGGTGGTTGCTGCGGCTGCGGCTGCCGTCCGCTTGCCAATCCCATTGCCGGGCTTCTTCTTCTCGTGCAGCTGGACGGACAGGATGCCCACCTCGCCGCCGTGCAGGGTGCTCTCGTCGTGGCCGGAGACACGCACCGTGATCCTGTAGTGCAGCCGGCAAAAGGGCGCCCGGTCGCCGGTGGTCAGGTAGAAGACACCGGGTGAATCGCCCTGTCGCAGCTGGCCGAGTTCCACCTGCTCCTGGTAGTCCTCCTGACTGTGGTAGCCCATGCGCAGGCAGGTGTGGCCCGGCTCCTCGCAGCTGGTGCACTTGTGGTCCTTGAAGCTCTAAGGGATAAGAGAAATAGGGAGGATTTTGTCAGAATATGATAAATAATGAAGCCTTGAAAATAAAATAAAAATATTTTAAGTTCCCAAGAAAGTGCATACTTTTGGGCTCAGTTTAAATTATTTTCTTGTAGTCAACAGCGACATCTGGTGGGCATATTCGAGACTATTCAAACTGAGTTTGCTTGAATAATCTTGAATAAGCCCACCAGATGTCGCTGTTGGGCTCAGATTGAATAGCCTCGAATGTGCCCATCAGATGTCGCTGTATGCTACAAATTTTTGGGAATTCCGAATATTTCAAATCTATTTTCTTCGCCTTCTCACTCACCTCAAACGAGTCACAGGTGATGCCCAGGAATGGACACTTGGAGCCGATGCTCTCCGTGAAATAATTCTGACTGCGGATATGATTGCATCCTAAGAACTCCTGCATGGTCAGGAAGAGGGTCTTCTTCTTGACGACATCCTGGAACTTCTTGTTGCAGCCGGGATTATCAAAGCCCCCGTTGGGAAAGAAGTCCACATGGCCCAGCCGCATATTGATGCCCAGTCCGCCCTTCATCAGCGGATTGGCATCGGTGTGCACCACATCCACGAAATGGGCGTCCGTCTTGTCCAGCCGCACGATGGGATCGGTGTCGGTGAAGAGCGGCGCTGCCGGATCCAGGCCCGTAATCCTTGCCACCTTCAAGCCAAAGTCCCGCTGCAGGTGGGAGCCCGCATAGCCGGACAAGTGGGCGCCCAGGGAGTGGCCAATGATATGGACATTGTCCAGATTGGGCAGATGCAGCTCCTCGTACAGCATGTGCACCACATGCGCCGTTATGGCGCCCACCAGCCGGATATTGGCCACGGCCTGGACATACGGCGGACTGGCGCCGCCGCCCCAATCGATGAGGACGACGCAGGCAGTGCCCTCCGGCTCGTAGGCGAGCAGGGCCTTGGCCATGTCCCACATCCACGGGATCTCGCCCGACTCCAGATAGCCGTGGACGAGCAGAAAGATCTTGCCGCGCGGATCGATGCCCATGCCCTGGACATTGTCGGGATCGTTGAGATCCAGGTACTTGGGCTGATCCATCTGCCGGCGCGTGTGCAGTGTAAAGTGCGGCTCGATCTCCGAGGGCTTCTGCGGATGGACGTTAATGGAGCGGGTGACCGTGTTCCAGGGCCCGTTCAGGGGGAAGCAGCCGTAGACGCCGAAGCACTTCACCTCATTGATATCTGCGGGAAGGAATGGGAATTGAAGAAGGGGATTAGTTTGGTTTTTCAAATTGTAAATCAAAGGAGGGCGCAGATAAGCTCGGGGAGCACTGCAACTATCACTTATTTAATAGCAAAAAGTTATTTAAGGCCAAGAAAAATTATTTTTCATTAAGTAATTAATTAAATTATAATAAAAAAATATTCATATATTATAGTAAGCCCTAGAATGGCCAAGAAACCTTGATACTTTGTCTATAATAAATTACCAATTAACCATAATTTCAAGCCCTGCCTTTAAAATTTATTTTTTCATATGGAAAACATGTCAGTTAGAACCGTTTTGGTCTGCTTATCAGTTTAGCCAACTGGAAAATGCAAAACTTCAATAAAAAGCCAAGAAATCAACGACAATAACCATATTCTGAAGGGTTTTTGGCCAAGTTTTGGTCAGTTTTTGGCCATTTCTTGAACGGACACACCGCTGAGAGCCATTAGGTGTGCCAGTGAGCCGTGATGGCCGCTGGTCGGAAATCGAGAAGGCACCCTTTTACTGTTTACTGACCAACGGAGCATGAATGGCCCACCAGTGACCAGTGTCGTCTCTTCTTCATATTTATTATTTTCTGTATCGTGGTCCGCTGGCTCTCCTCAGCGTCTGCTTTCGCCTTCCGTTTGCATCGGAAGTTTTCGATTAGATATAGCCGCATGGCTCCTATATATAACTCTATATCCATATCACATATCGCCGCATCGCCATACTATTTGCGATACCGGACGAGGCACGTCATTAGCCCCCGGGACCCTGATTTCCATACTAAATCCACCTGTTACCACCGCGCACAACACAGAGAGAAATGTGCATTAAAGTTTTTGGGGAAATGCAACCAATTTTGAACCAGGAACAGTGTAAGATTAAATTGCATTTGAAAATGTATTTAACCAGTTCTTAAGTTAGGTTTTCAAATATTTAAACCATTGACCATCAAGCCGATCTCTTTTAGAATTATTATTTCCAAAGTTTTCCAATTTTAGCGACAAATAAAAGCTAAAAATAATCATAACTCAGCCAAAACAGCCTTAATTTCAACTCGGAAAACAGGTTTATGTTGGTTTTTAGTAAATAAATAAATCTGCATACTGCGTTTAGTAATTTTAAAAAATTAATTTTTTGCCAATTTTTGATAATTTAGATAATGTATCCCCTTATGAAATTTTGAAAACTGGCCAAAATTTTTTT
This sequence comes from Drosophila auraria, assembly GCA_008042615.1. Lineage (NCBI taxonomy): Eukaryota > Metazoa > Arthropoda > Insecta > Diptera > Drosophilidae > Drosophila > Drosophila auraria. The sequence goes on from VNJW01000598.1 coordinate 33,181, forward strand.
TTCCATTTTTTTCAATATTTTACTATAAATGAATTAAGATTTTAATTGCGAACTGGGAAATGTATGACATTTTTCAATCACTCGATTTTTGGCTATAAGATGATCTCAAGAAGACTTGAAATAGGCCAAGTATTCTAAGGACCTTAGGTCTATATTTATCGGTATTTTTATATTAGGTTGATCTTTATTCTTTTATTTTTTCTCAGTGCTGCTAATGGCTATCGAGATCGATTTCATGGCAGAGCTTTCCCTGTGGCTCAGCCTCTCAAGCTTAGAGTGGCCCAAAAAGTGCCCCAAAAAAAGGCCCAAAAACTGTTTGCTTGACACACAGACAAAGAGCCAACGAGAAACCACTTAGAGAGCAGCTGAGGAAGCCCCAAATTGGGCCCAAAATGCACAGCTGGGGCCAAAACAATAGCTGCAAGCCAAGCGTTAAATGGGCTACTGAGGGAAAATATAATTGAGTCGAGAAATGGGTCTGCAGAAGGCCATATTGTTGGTTTCAATATTAATTTGGATATTAAATTAAAAAAATGGGAGGTAATAAATTAATGTAGACATAAATTTAAAAAGGGGAGGTAATTTAACAAATTTTTATGATATATTACTTTTATATTTAAATTCAAATATGTTGATATATTTGTAGGCAATTAAAAAATCAAAATATTAACAGCTGACATTAGTTGTCCTTCTAAAATATTTATAAAATATATTGAAATCAGTTCTGTAAAAATTGTTACTGCTTTTTTACTTATTTAGAAATTTAGAAACTAGTCTAAAAAACCTACAAGACTAGTAAAAATTATCCGTTTAATAAACCATATTTATTTAGGCATTATTCCTTTTACTATTCCTCAAGGACAAATCTGTCTTTATTTTGGTACTAATGCTCAGGCTCAGATCCGACTTGCTTTAATTAATTCTTCTCTATTTAGAACTTTATCGGATCTACAGGAATAATTAATATATCTGATGAATCCCAATTTGTTCAAGATCTACCATTTTAACCCAGACTGTAACTGTTGTATTTGGCTGAAGCACTTTTGCTAGGAATTCTAGTTACGCTGCCTGGCGCAATCGTCGTAGCTCTTAAGTAAAATAAGTGGATCGGTATTGGGATCGGTACTTACCGCTTTTGGGGGCTGGTGGCAGGTCGACGAGGGTGTTGACCGCCGCCCGGCTGGTGTGATTGGCCAGGTAGAGCATGGTCTGCAGCATCAGGCCGCCGGTGGTGTTGGCCACGTACATCCTGGGCTCCTTTATTACTCTTTATTTGTCACTATGCACATATATGGTTATAGGAACAATCACAAATCACTTGCCACTCGAGTTGGCTTTTATCTAAGGCCAAGTCTTTGGGCGAGTTACGACGGCTTGTTAGTTTTAATTAAGTCTTTTCGGCCTTAGTTAATCTTATCGACTGAGGAGGAGTGCTGTCTCTTCCACGAGTGCGGTGTCTAGTCGCGTTTGCCGTTACTTTCTGGCCCTCTAGGGTCTCGCTTATGTAGTCTCGCTGTTATATTGTCCGCCGATCTTGGTCGCCTGAGAACCGTCGCAGCACTGATTGGATCAGCTGCGTCCCGGTCAATTTTTATGCCGAGCGAAGTAGGCGAAAGCGAAAACGAAAACGAAGCCGAAGACGAAGCCGAAGGCGGAGACGAAGAGAAGCGAAAAGCGCATTCGAAGCTGCAGTCGAAGACGCTGCCAATGACGTTGGGCCGATAGTGCTGGCACTTTAGCGGGTTTCCCGCCAAAAGCTAGCTAACTTTTAAAGCTAAAGTTTCGTTAATGAAATAAATAAATATTAAATCAATTAATAGGGACTTAAGTTTTGGTTTAGCATAAACAAAAATACACAAAACTCTTTAAAATAAATACTGGACTTAACCTTAATTATAATTATTTTCATTTTGTATTTGAGCTTTTGTATAATATTTTCTAGAACCTTTTGATTTGCCATCTCTAACCTCACAGCTTCGGCACGCGACTTAAAGAGAGAGCAGAGCTGCCCCGCTGCCGTTGGCCCTGAGCTGAGCGCTGATAAGGCCCAAAAGCCTCGAACAGCCTGGAACGCCAGCCGTTTCGCTCAGTGTAGATGCAAAGTACAGCGGCAGCTGGCAGCGGGTCGCCTCGCTCTTTGTTGAATCGGATGCACCTTCATGATAAGAGACGCGCTGCTGGACCTACAACAAAGTGACCGCCATGAGGCGGGGCTGATAAGGGTGCGATCGGTCGGGTTCTCGGGTTCTCGGAATCCATTCAAGCATATAGGGTCAGGAATAGCGACGAAGCCGAAGCCCCCCTTCGACTGTCAAGCGGCGATTATTCACAGAAAGAAATGCAAAATGAGAGCAAGATAATAAGTTTTGCATATTTTATAAAGGGTTAAGTGAAATCATTTTAAATTAAAAATAAAAAATGTTATCTTTTTTCAAAATTTAAAATTTTTTTTTTTTTTTTTAAATTTTGGGTCTTCTTAAGAGCCTCCTATAGCCAAAATGGGAGTAATAGCCAAAAGCCGTGTATTTTGCGATTCGTCATTAATATTGTAAGCATTTAAAACCAAAATATTGAAAAAAATCAGAAAAAAAAAATTTTATCGATTTTTGAAAATTTTATAAGGGGATACATCACGAAAATTGTCAAAAATGGTCAAAAAATTATTTATTTTAAATTTCTAAACGCAGTATGCAGATTTATTTATTTACTAAAAACTAACCTAGAACTGCTTTCCGAGTTGAAATTAAGGCTATTTTGGCTGAGTTATGATTATTTTTATCTTAGATTTTTCCAAAAAATTATCATATTTTTCGAAATATATTTTTAATCCAAATATGAGGTCTTCTTAAGAGCCTCTTATAGCCAAAAAGGGAGTGATAGCCAAAAGCCGTGTATTATTAATAAAGCCGTAAATGTTCAAACTTTCATATTAAACCAATATTATCAAGTGAATAAAGGCTGTTGTTAAATTTAAACATTATATTTGTAAACCCTATGATTAGGATCTAATCAAAAACTTGAAGTCCCGATTATTTCTCGCTGTGCTGAAACTAACCGGGAGATTCCTTCACAAAACTGTGTCAAACGCCAGGCCTTCGATCCGCAGCCCCCTGACAGGTGGTGTCAATGTCTGGTTAGTATTCCCATTCCGATTCCCAGTTGGCTTGCCTTATCAGCAATCCGGCTTTCGTAGAATCCCGTTTCGCTTTCGAGGCGTCCGAAGTCCGAATTGCGAACTGGGCAGAAGGTGTTTACGATCGATTCCACCAGGATCTAGAACGCTGGACCATTGACGTCAAAGTGATCATCGGATTCCAGCCGGCAGCAGACAGCCAGAGGGCGGCCTTTCGGTGTCCGTTATCAAACTTCGTTGTCCGCTTTATTCTTGTATTTGTTTACCACATTCTCGCTCCTCCTCAGCACCCACACTTTGCCTGGAAACTGGGGGTATTTTAGGGAATAACTAAGGCCAATCAAGGGGCATGATTAAGCTAAGTTAGCTCGTAGTTCCCAGTTCCGCGTGTTAGCAACAGGCCTCTTTCTCTGTCTGTCTCCCTCTCCGAACGATAAGCATCGAACTTTGATTCCGAAAATCGATTCCGGTTCAAAAATCCACACTTGCAATGGCAACACTGGCCTGCACATGTCAGGTTTCTAGTACGAAAATATTACCTAAACTTGAAAGAGAAATTATTGTATAGATTTTCGATAACAGCTTAACTTTAGTATAAATTATTGCGTAAATTATCGATAACAAATATCGAATTATATCGATTATTACGATTAAGCTACTTCATTTTCTCAAAAACATTACGCCACGGATACTCTGAAATCTCAAAAACCTTTTCTTGCAGGACAGTGGCAATATTTTTCGCCACACTGACGCACAAAATATGTTGTTTACACCATCGAGAATCGCAGTAATCGGTTATCGGCATCGGGACTCTATTTACGTGTACAGTTACAAAAGATTACGGATGCGAAAATAGAAAGTATACACACATTCCAGAATATATTGAATAACAATAAAGCTGGGATTACAACTCGCAAACGTAAATAACACAAGCCCCCAAGGGGATTTATTATTATTATTGTTTACACAGATCGATCAGATCGGCGTCAATTCGATTCCGAAGAGAGCAAAGTACAAAGCACAAGAGTACAGGGAGGACAGCATATTGTAACTTCTAGATCCCGAAACGGAACTAGGTTTATAAATCTATTTTGGGACTTTTCAAGGGAAATATATATAAAAAGTATTATCATTATAATCTCGTTTTTGGCACACTCACAAAAAGTCACAATTTGGGTCAAACCAGAACTGGGTCAGCTTGTTAGGAAATTAATACATGAATAATTTAATAAGATAAACAATTAGGTGAGAAATAATAACTTAAATGCAAATTGAACTCAGAGATTTAAAGGTGCTTAATGATGTGCTTCATTTTGAAGAATTTATTTACGTTCTAGTATATATTTCATTCTTAATAAATCCAAAGAAATAAGTTATTTTTGTTTAGTTTGGAACAAACTTTCAGTATGATTATTTATTTGCTAGAAAACAAATATTAGCGTAGAATTAAAGTAGAATTACGGCAGATCTAGTATAAAGAGGACATTATTTGGTTATGGCAGACTGTACTTGGCATATCGATATGCGATAGATGCAAGTAGAGCGGGTACAAATTCGATATTTATCGATTACTTATATTCCTTCCAGCTCTAACTTGAAGCACTTCCATTTAGTGTTCTTTTTCGTTTGGAAATCGGCTTATCGGTTTATCGGGCACAGGGCTTATTATGGGCTAGAAATGGCACTTAGGATTAAGCTCAGCGTACAACTAGTTTAACATAGATTGGTAACCAGGATCGGGATTACTCGGTGCGCTGCATGATCATCTCGATCTTGTCCCCGGCCGCGGCGATCAGCGGAACAGTCAGGCAGCAGTCAAAGTCCTGGGTCTTCATCTCATTTACCTGTAAAAGGAGGATAAATAAGGATTAATTAATCAATTATTAATTAGTATTCAGGGACCCACCTGCATAATCCGATCAAAGGGCTTGAGCAGTCCGCACATGTCCGCCGGACCGCCACTCCGGATCCGGTTGATGAAGACCCCCCGCTCGTACAGTCCGTCCGACACCGAGAAGCCATAGTCATCGTACACCTTGTCCTTGTACAAGGTCACATGGAAGATTCGTGGCTTGCCATTGCCATTGGTGCTCCCGCTGCCATTGTTGTTGTTGTTGTTGGACTCCTTGCTGGCCTCCGTGTTGGCCGAGGGACTGCGCGGACGCCGCTGGACCTTGGCATAGATGGCCTGCGTCTGGGGCAGGAGGTGAGTGCCGGTGCCATTGCTGCCATTGGCCAGGTCATGGCTGCGCAGTATCTTCAGGTCGACCAGGTCGCCGAGATTCTGCAGCAGGCTGGTGGCATGCGACAGAGGCATGCCCTGCACCGAGTGCTCATCGATGGCCAGCAGCTGGTCGCCGACATGGATCTGTCCATTTTTGTGGGCAATGCCACCTGGGAGAGAGGGATTAGAGATTAATTAAGCTCGAGAAAGGGAAAGGAAGACGGGACTCACCCTCTACCAGCCCACTGATGGTGATGGACTTGGTTATGTCCTCGCTGCCGGCCAGGGTGATGCCCAGGAGCCCGCCCTTGGGCTCTAGGCGGACCGTAAAGATGATCTGATGGAGGCTGCTGCCGCTGCTCTTGCTGCTCGAACTGGCCGCCGAGCCATAGACCTTGCTCTCCATGGGCGGGGGCAGGGCAGTGCAGTCAACACTAAGGATAGGAATAAGGATATCACTATGTACTTCCTGAAGAATCTTCAAACACTCACCTCGCATAGCGATTAAGCTCGTAGCCTGGATACAGCTGCTCCTGCTCGTCCTCATCCTCGGGCAGCTCGGTGGTCAGGCTCTGCGTGTTGGGCGGCGACACAAAGGAACGACTGCTGTTGGCCGCCGGACCCCAGCCGTTGCTCTGGCTCTGACCCTGACCCGATCCAGGGCCATGTCTTAGCTGCACGGACTGCAGACTGGCATCGTCCATGCTGGGCACCCGGAAGTAGTCCGGCTGCGGAGTCCTCGACTTGAGGGAGACACAGTCCGCGTACTTGCCCGACGATGTGACATAGGCGCTGCTGTAGAGGTCATGATCCCCGCCAGAGGAGGACATGCCCAGTCCCAGGCTGGCGGGACAGTTGCTGTAGATGGGACTGGAGATGGGCAGGAAGTCGGGCAGGACCACGCGCTTGATGGTCAGCGTGGTGAAGTCCGAGGAGGCGGAGCTGCTACTATGCTGGCGACCTCCCTCCTCCTTGAGCAGAGCATCCACATTAAAGTGCTGCACTGGATGCTGGTCCACGGCCAGCAGGATGTCGCCGGCACGCAGGGAACCACTACGATGAGCCGGACTGCCCATCTTCACATCCGCAATGACCAGGCCGCCATGACTGGAACCGCTGACACTCAACCCGAGGCCACACTTGCCGGCGCGCAGCAACTTGACGCTGAAGACACCGCTGGAGGGCACCACGGCGTCCGGCATATCGAACTCGATCTCCAGCTCCAGCCAGTTGGCGGGCGCCGAGTTGCCATTGACGGCGCGGTTGGGGGAGCCGCCCTCGAGGAGTTGTCTCATGGCCGCCGCATCCAGGCTGTACATCTTGTTGATGGCCACAATGCGATCGCCGGTCTGGATGCAGCCGCTGCGATCGGCCACCGAGTCGGCCAGGATCTGGGCTATGGTCACGGCTCCAGTTGTGGCTCCCGAACCCGATCCGGTGGCGTCTGCGAGGATTATGCCTGCCCCTTGGCTGCAGTCGAGGAGAACGGGAAAGCTCTCGGCCCGGCAAAGGCCCAGACCCATGCCTAAGCTGCTGCTGCCGTGAATGCCACTGGCTCCTCCTCCTCCTGCTGATCCTGGCGCAGGTCCTCCTCCTCCTCCGGCGGACAAAGGTCCCTCCAGCGGCAAGGAGCTCTTGCGGGCGAATCGCTGGCGCTGGCGGCCCGCCGTGGATTTGCGGGACTCCAGAGTGCTAAAGCTGTACTTGGGACTGCCGAGAGCCGGGTGACCTGAAGAATATATAATTATATTACATTAATTATGATTAATATTTTTTAAGAATAAAGAAGAAGTGTATTTATTCTAGCAACTCCTCCCACAACTCCTCTACTTCCTCCCGTTCCCCCCCGATTGATGACTGCCCTCTCTGCCCTCAATCTCTGGCGCCTTTCCATCACACCTTCTCCCTTCTTCCCATTTAATGGAAGCTTTTAAGACCTTTTTAGCCTGCATCCACATCCACATCCCCAGGCAGCTTAGCTGATCCCAGCTGCGTGTCCTCTGCCGCGTCCACAATTTATGGCACCCAGCGGATCGCCCCTCACTCCTCGCTCCTCCCCTTGGATCCGGATTTGGGGATTCGTATTTGGATTCGATTGATTGGAGGGCAGAATGATCTTAGACTGCTTTTTGGTTTTTTTTGGCTCTTTTGGTCTTTGGAATGTGCGCCGCGCTCTTCGTGTTTGCTTAACAAATGGAGGGAAGAACTTGGAAAAACAATTGATTGGCTGCAGCGAGGGTGGTTTGAGGAGTTCGTGGGGGTAACAATAGATTGTCAGCCAAAGAACTGAATCTGAAGGAAATACTGTACTGAATATACTTATACTTTTGGAAGGTCCCCAATTAATATTAATATAAGATTCCTTAACTGGAAGTTAAAGTGCATGTTAGCTCAAAAATGAACTTGCATTTTTCAGATAATCTTCAGTAACTGAATAAAACTCAGTATGACAAGCTCTGTCAAAAGTAGGGAAACTAAACTAAGGAAACTATGAAAAACCACAGTCAACGTAATTTTTTTTAACTGGTAGTTAAAGTGCCTGTTAGGCTAAATATGTACTATAATTTTTAGATTCCTCATCAGTAACTGAATATAGAGAAACCTGTGATTGAAACTCTTCGTGTTTGCTTTGAAATAAAATGTTAGACTTTTATTTAAAAAATGTGTTAGAGTAAATGTTAAAGTACATGTTAAAGTACCTGTTAGAAATAATGTAATTGAATTTATAGAGAATATTAGTTGGCAAATATCAGTTACTGATCTTTGAGGAAACCTTTGATAGAAACTATTTTCCCTTTAAAAACTTCAGTTTTTCAAGTTTTTTAAAGTACACGTTAAAGTGCAAGTTAAAGTAAAAAAAGTTATAAAACAGAAGTAGAATACATTAATTAAGTCACATATTAATTAGTAAAGGATTGCTGACAAAAACATTAAAAAAAATTATATAGTTAAGCTTTCATTTCAAGGGTTTCCTTGAGCCCTAAACTGTACGTTAAACTGCATGTTAAAGTTAAAGCTTTAGCTTTCCGTTTGTCCTAGTTTATAAAAGATTATTAACTGACGACACCTTTTAAGGGTTATGATGAATAAATATAACTAAATAAATTACTATACCTCCTTTAAAGTTTAAATTTTTTTAACTATTCCTAACCACAGATAAGGTCTCTGTCTCCATCCCCACTAAACAACTGCTAGATCGCACCTCGCACCTATACTATATATGGCCTGGCGTCTCTATTGTTTCAGCCGCTGTCGTGGATGTGGATTTGGATGTAGACATGAACGTGGCTGCCATAGAAGCGGCTACTGGGGACGCGACTGTTCATTAGCCGTGACGCCCACGCCAGACCTTCGGCGCGCCGCTCGGGAGCCTGGCTGTTGGCCTTGTGCTTCCGTCTCGCAGATTGCCTCCGCCAGATAGCCGAAAAATGGCTACAAATGGAGCTGCAGCTGGGAGGGGATTCAAGGGGGGAACTGGGGCACTGGAGTAGACTTACCGCGGCGGGCCAGCGCGTGAGCGGGCATGATCTGCATCTGTGTGTAGCCGCGACCCGTGCCGGTGTCCAATATGGTCATCACCTCGTCGGGACTGAAGGCGGTGTGCTCGATCATGGTGTCGTCGATGGAGAGCACCTGATCGCCGACGGATAAGGCGCCGCAGCTGCAATGGAGAATAGGAGGTAAGCGTGAGAATGAGTTCTCGAGTTCTCCAAGGGTTATAGTCAATCCTCACCGATCTGCAATGCTGGCGGGCAGGATGCTGGCTATGAAAACCCCCGAGGACGAGGACTCCTCGATCTTCTCGCCGCTGCTGGGCGGCGTGCTCGAACCCGAACCGGAGGCGGCCACCGCTGGTGTATAGTTGCAAAGAACCAAACCCAACTTGTCGTTCATGGGACGCTCGATCTCAATGAGCAGCGGTCCCATGGAGAACTCCACGCTCTGCACCACAGAGACATCGTACTCGATGGTCAAGTTGGTGTAGCCCGAGACATGGCCGCCGCACTTGATGATCTGCTGGGCCTCCGCCAGAGTCTTGCCTATCAGCGAGACCTAAAGATATATATATATTTTTTTTTAGAAATTTCCTAGGAAAAACTATAGCCCGGAACCGGAAGAGTCACTCACATTATCGACGCGCAGCAGTCGGTCGCCGGGCTTGATGCGTCCGGTCTTGTAGACGGGTCCATGGGGCCTTACATGGGTGACAATCAGCGGGTAGTCGGCTCCTCCGCGCAGCGTCAGACCCAGGCAGCCGCTCTCCCGCTCCACGGTGATCTGGGCCAGCTTCGAGGTCACGCACAGGCTGTTCTGGGAAACTGCTGAGGAGAGGGACAGGGTGAAAACTATAAGAGGTGGCTCCTCCTCCTGGGTAAAAGTCACTTACTGTATTCTGGCAGCGAGTACTCAATCTCCACAATGGCGGGACCCGGATCTGAGCCGCCAGAGCACAACATATTCATCACCTTTTGGTTGCTCAAGCCGATGGTGGAGATGCCATCGATCTGATGGAGACGATCGCCGGGCGCCAGGAAGTCCGCCGCATGGCCCACGGGACTCAGAGCACCCACCACCGGTGGATAGGACAGATCGTTGCGTTCTAAGGTTTAGAAATAAAAGATATATCCATTATATATACAATATATATCCCTTCCCTTCACCTTTCTTAATTAATTAAAGTTCCTCTCGTTGACAGAGGACTCCTGGACTTGCTCTGTCAGCGACTTGTCAGTAAAATCAAGGGGAAATCGGTGGAAATCAAGGGGGAAAACAACAGCGCGCGTAAATAAAGAAATCGGGTAAAAAAAGAGGCAAAAAAAAGGGGCGAAACAAGTAGAGAGCGCAACTGGCGAATTGCCAAAAAAACATAGAAACTAACAGAAAAACTAGCCGCCAAAAAAAAAGCATAAGAAAAGCTAAGAAAATAGTAGGAAAATGAGGGGGAAAACCAAACCGTCGGGACGTTTTATGACAACACACACACACACATCGCAGACTCTGACAAGGAGGATGGAAATGATAATGGTGAGGCGGTTGGGAACAGGAATTACGTCATGGAGAGGAGAGTCCATAGGGTTAGGTTCCCCCCCTCGGAGACTGAGACAACCCTTGGCTTGGACTTTACTCTACAACAAAAATCGCCAAATCCCCAACGCCCGAGATTAGTCAAGAGTACAAAATCCGAATGCGAATGGTTTGGACTTTATATTCTGATTCAGACGCAATCCGTCACACCAGAGACAGCGGAGGTCAAGGGAATAGTAAATAAAATAAATGTTAATATTATTTGTTGATGGAAAAACAATAGTTTAAGGTTGTAAATAAATTAGAAGAGGTTTTTAAGTAAATAAAATAAATATTTTTATTATTTTTGTATGAAAAAATAAAGGTTTAGGGATGTACATAAATTAGAGAAAGTTTTTGGTAAATAAAACAAATATTATGTTATTTTTTATGAAAAAAATAAAGATTTAAGGTTATAAATAAATAAAAAGAGGTTTAAGGTAAGAGAAATACATTTTCATATTATTTTTGTATAGAAAAATAAAGATTTATGGTTATAAATTTATAAAAAGAGACTTAGGAATATACAAAAAAACAACTATATTACTTTTGTATGGAAAAACAAAAGTTTAAGGTTATAAATAAATAAAAAGAGGGTTCAGATTTGAGGAAAAGGTAGAAATAAATGGATTAGACAAGCTAGAATAGATGTTAATGTCTTAAAAAAACTAGTTAACTTTTTTTTATTATTGCATAACAAATAGCTTTGAATAACGAAATTGCTATTTATAACTTAATAAAACGAGATTTAGCTTCAAATTTATACAATTATAATTATTACAATATATATGTTATAATTATAGCATTAACAATTAATTATTATGCTATCTGTGTGCCGGCAGAGGCTGGTACAAGAAATATGCTTACTCGAAAATCGACTTAGGGTAAGGTAACTTTGTTTCCTTGATGAAACAATTCTTAATTAAGATTCTTCTGCTTTAAAATTTAATTTCATATTTTAATTTAATAAATTAACCCGCCTAAACTTGTGGTAACTATAAGCTTGACCCCTGCCGTTCGCCTACGTGGTACATACTCATTATTATGTCTGGCATCGGTCCCCATCGTCCCGCCTTCTGGGGGTGGGCTTCTCTCTAGATTGGAACGATGATTTATTTTGGCAGCGACAACAGCAGACGGAGACGGAGACGGAGACGGAGACTACAAAATACAGACGGAATCAGAGACGGAATCGGACGGAGACGAAGACGGCGGGCATTATCGACGGCGACGGAGACGCGTTCCGCATTCAAATCGAATGATTCTGGACAGGGACCGGCCCACATTGTCTGGCGATCGTCAGAATATAGCCATATAGGCCATATAGGCTTTGGGCCATATTCTCAGTCTCTCTCTTAGAGGGAAACCACCCCATGGTGGAGGAGACCCAACCCAAGCCATCAGCCATCAGAGGGCAGCCCATCCATGGACCCGACCCCATCGACATGGCAATAAATCAATGTTTAGACCAAGAAATTAGTACTTTGGGTTGATATTTATGAGAGGATATATGTTCTAAAATATATATACTTAAAAAAATTGCTGAGATTCGATTTAAAAATTATGTTTTTCGAGATAGAACCCTCTAAGAACTTGGAAAACTCTTTGTTTTATTTCTTTTAACATTTGTTAAGGTTTTAAAAACACTCACAGCCTCTTTAAGCTCTGAAATTAGGTACTTCCCAGCAGTTTTCCACCTCATTAAGTAACCAAATGAATTAAATAATAAATCAATCATCAATATTATTAGCGACCCGCATAAATAGCGACTTCCGATTGATCCGCTGCGGGGGCTAGCTCTATTTGTATCTCACATAATTACGGCTGATTCTGATTCATATTCCCAATTGCTACTGATTCCCTGTGACAGCTGTCAGAGGGGTCCAAAAAGAGTCCATCAAAGAGTTCTACATATGCCCCTTGCCTTAGGCCTCAACCAGCATGAAAATATCGAGTTACCCAGAGCCCCTTGAGATGCATTAGTAGAGGGAAACTTCCTCTAGTTTTTCCCCCATTTTCCGCCTTCACTCACCTGCAAACGTGATGGCCAAATGCAGGGCATTTCGGGGCAGGGTAATGGTGGCATAGGTGGTGCCCCGTTCCGGAGCCAGTCCAGAGTCCTCCGATTGCGCCGGACTCATGGCGCGATCAACTGCAAAAAAAGGGAGAACAAATTAAGGAGATTTTAGAAAAATAATCAGAAAATTGTAAGGGAAAAGGGAAAAACCTCTTGATTTTATATATTAATTTATTACTTAATTCCAGTTATATCCTTAAATATATTTTATATGATTTTAAGACTTAATTCCTTTAAGATCTTAATTTTCTACTTCATGTTTGTTCTTTATTTTCGTTGCTGTCTTCACAGATTCCACATCAAAGGTGCCAAGGGAGTAGGAACCGCTGACCAAAAGTGTTGCATTTTCCTCATTTTTTTTGTAATTTACTCAACCAAGTAAAGAGGGGAAAATAAGGGAAATCAGAGGAAAATGCAGACATCAAAGAAGACACTATAGTGACCATATGCACAGCGTATCCAATTCGATTCGGAGAATCCCCCCAAATACAAATCGCGACCTTCGGCGTCGCCAAAAAAGCTTCAATTAAAATTCCACAAGCGAATGAATCTCACTCGGGGAATTATAAAAACCACAAAAACAGACAGCCCAGATATATATATATTTGATATACATATATACATATACGTGAACTCAATTAATCTTGTACGATGCCCCCAACAACAACAACAACATGTGGCACGAAAACAAATAGAAACAAGCCGCACGAGAAGCACCGAAGTAGAGAAGTAGAAGTGGCAGATCACTCGGGAAAATTGGGAAATCATATCGGAATCGGAAAGCTATGTCTCTGGCTATAACTTGATAGAAGACAGGCATCAAAATGCTTCTTTAAATGCTGGAAATTTGGCAATAAGATCCAAATAACTTAATCAACTTGAGCCGCTTTTTTGGGCACTCGATAATGGCACTTTCAAGAAAAATAACCTAAAATACAGAAAGTACAGTAAGCATAGAATATTTAAAAAATATATTTAGCAAAAAAGAGAATACTTTGACGATGAAAAAGAATGTTTAAAGTTTAAAGAATATTTAATATAAAAAGGCTAATCATTAGAAATAGGTTATTATAAATAAAAATGATATTTAAATATGAGAATAATGCTTAGTATAACAAGAAATTTTAATATAACAAGAATATTTAATATAATATGAATTATTAATATAAGTAAAATGAATATCTATTATAAATTCTACTTAACCCTTATTTGTGGAAAATGTATCAGTGAAGTTTTTGGAAACTATTTAAAACAAAAGCTTTGTGGCTTAACTGGAATTTACCTTTAACCATTAAATAATACAAAAAAATATTAACAATGCTTACAAAAATTAATAATTAACTCTCTAACCCTTTTACCTTTTTTTTTTTTAAATATTTTGCATTTATTATTATATAATTACTTTAAAATAGGGAGTTTCTTAGCTTATTCTTATTTAAAAGTTGATAACCTTTAGGCTGAAATGTTAGAATATCAATTTATTGTCCAAATTTAATCACATCCATCATTTCTGTACTCTATTTCATTTTATTGAAACTTTTATATATTTAATTTATTTACTTATTTAAAATGTATTTATTTATATTCACTCATGTACCTTGTTTTATGTTAAGCAGTCTAATTAATTTGGCAAAACATATAAAAAGGCAATAAAAAGAATGGGACAAAATAGGAAAAATAGATTCTTTGCTTTATTATGTTGGCTTTTGTCAAAAATCAACAAAAAGCCGGTGGCAAAAAAGCTATTATTCACTGTACATATGTTACAATGTTGAGGTGGCACCCCCAACCCCAGCCCCATCCCCCACTCCACTCATTTTCCTCCGCCATCTTCATTCATTTTTTTGTGTGTGGCAACACTTTTTGTTCTTATTTCGTGTTTTGTTTTGGGGACCATGCGGCGTATACGCGATCTGCTACAATTACGCCGTGTGTGCGTAGCGAGTGAATTTCCTTCGGAAAAATAAAAGAAAAAAACTAGAAAAACACTAGAAAAAAATAGAGAAAAATAGAAGAACACACACACACTCTCGGGGGAAGCACACGTGGCAGGCAGCGCCGTTTGACGCAAGCGGACGCGACTTTTATTTTCGAACGCTTCAATGGCGCATAAAGTTTTTCTTAATGCGCCCGCCCGACTATGAAAAGCAGCAACAATAATTAGGCAAAGGCAACGGCAAAAGCAAAAGCCAAACGGCCCCCAAGGAAAATGGAAAAACTAACACAGGGCCCCGGCCAGGGGCAGGCGGAGCTCTGCTAAAAAAACGTAGCGTTTCGCTTCATTTGTCCAACAACACACACACACACATTGAGGTGTATATATGGCAGATATATATGTATGGGGGCATATAGAGAGCTCATTCGCTATAATTTATTTTCATTTAATTTGTTTTCTTCGGTTTCGGTTTCGGACTTCTTCTTTTGCTCCGAAAGGTGTGCCAATTTGCCTCAGTTGTTGCACCTTTCGGCTACACTCAGGAAAATGGTCGAGCAGCTTCCTGTTTGGATGTTTATTTATATTTTGAAAAATTAAAAATGAAGCCAAACATAATATAAATAAATTAAAACAATAAATATGCAAACAAAACTTGAGATAAATGCTCAAGGAATAGTTGGTAATACAATTATGTGGCAAGATCAAGTTTACCCAAGTTTTTCCAATGCTTTCTTTATTTATTAAAATTTAATTAAATTAATTACTTGATTCCCTATTTTATAATATTTTTAAACCCCTATTTTGAGTTGTAAATATTTAGCTTAAGAACTCGATATAATTTTAAATAAATGAATAAATAAAAAAATTCACTCAATTTCATCGCTTAAGAAATTTTTGGTTATTAGGAGTTTCTTACCATAGAACTCCTTCGATTTAAGATAGTTTATATAATATAGTTTTTATAAACATCTTATAATATATTCATCATACTTTAAAAATTGTAAATATATTTAATATTATATTTATCATTTAGTAAAAACATTAAATATATTTTTCCTTTAATAAAAAACCGTACAGATATTAAAACCTTGACTCAAGTTGATTTTAAGCCTTTGCCTTCACTTGCAAACTAGTTTCTTTCTTCTTCAATTGTTTTTCTTTTATTTATTTTACATTTTTTTATAAATTATACCTTTTATCCCCCCCCTCTCTATGTCTTTTTCAGCATCTCCACTTTGGATTCGCATTCGCTTTGAAGTCTTTACATTTCTCTCAGCGGTCGTGTGTGTGTTTTTTCTTATTTTTTGGATGCGCTTTTCATTTGCTATTTTTACATGCGGGCTTTTCATTTTTTTCGGTTTGATTTCCACCGGCAAAGGCGCTATTTGTTTTTCCGCTCGCTTGTTTTTTATATATTCGCTGGCTAGTTTTGAGTTTTTCTTTTTCTTTTGCTTTTTTTTGGGGCCGGCGAACGGAAATTATATGTATGTACACGCGGTTTCATAAATAAATGTAATCAAAATTAAGCGAAAAGCGAGGAAAGCGGGAAAAGCGGGCCGCCCTGGAAGTGCTCGACATCTTCTTCGATATTTTCCCCCTTAGGAGAAGTCGGAAAAGCGGGAGCCAGGGAGGTGGTGCTCGGAAAACAAGTCGAAATGAGCCAAGCGCTAAATGAAATCGAAAAGAGCCCATAAAATAGCCAACTAATGTGATGGAGTGCGTATGGATTTATGAAATACTATATATACGGACAAAAGACTGGGAACATATGGGCTATGTCGCTGTAAATATGGATGTAGGGATGTATGGATGTTCCTACTTGATTCCGGAACTGATTTACGCATTCCACCAACTCGCTTTCGAGTGTTAACAAGTGGTTGAGGAAGTTATTTGGGTTTAATATATTTTATAATATTGAAATATGAAAATATTTATATTTAATGTATCAAAAGGCTGACAATTATATTAATTCTATAATAAATTACTTTAATAAAGTATAGACTAGGTAAATAATGAGCTGAAAAACATTCCGAATTTATATATTCATGTTTTTCGGAAAATAATATCATTCTAGCAAGTGGACAGCCCTGCTACTCAAGCGCAACCTCACGGAATGCTTCACCATCAAACCCTTTCTAAAGGGACATGCGAGAAAATTAATAATAATAAGAATTAGGGAAAAGGGATCACATGGAGATAATAATAACAATTACTGGGTTTATACACACTCTCGAATTCTTGCTTTTAGATTGACAGATGAGATGCCAGATCTGTAAAATGAATATTTTGATCTGTTTATTTAACAGTTATATACTGGGTTTAATACATATGCTTTTAAAACATGAAATAGTATGTTGATAGCAGCTGAACTTTGTCTAAAAAAGAGCTAAATATACTTATTTTCAGGTCTGGCATCTCATCTGTCAATTTAGATCTCGAATTCATGCTTTTATATTGACAGATGAGATGCCAGACCTGTAAAATTAATATTTTTATCTGTTTATTTAACAGTTATATACTGGGCTTAATACAGGCCGAATATATGCTTTTAAAACATGAAATAGTGTGTTGATATCAGCTGAACTCTGTCTAAAAAAGAGCTATATATACTTATTTTCAGGTCTGGCATCTCATCGAGAGTGTTATACACAGTACCCAGTAAATAATTCCAAGAAACTATTAAAAAATAATAAAGTACTATGGTCCAGTAAACGAATAAAGCCAGAAACCAAGTACACAGCTATCTGGGGATAATTGAATTGTAAATATGATCACTAAGTGATCACTAAATTTTAATGTTTCCGGGAAGAAACAGCTACAAGGGCACCCTGCCATAACTCGAGACCCAAATTAACTTACCACCGACGTCTAATGGCATCGCTGGCAATTCCCGGCTAATTCGCAGTGTCATTTGCAGTTTCGTTCTAGAGAAGAGGCCAGGGATTTCAGTGCGGGATCTCCATGGGGCAGTTAAAGCTATTTTTGCCAACGGTTTCGCCTTCGCGTTTTAATGGCCAGCACTCGTGGAAAAGCGGGGAAATTTATCGGCGACAGTTGCCAATTCCTTCTCTAGCGGAAATTGCGCTCATCCGCAAAAGATTTGCGGGGCGGAAAATGGTGAGAGTCTAGCTCCATTTATAGTGCCCGAGCACTTCCTGAACGTTCATCCTGGCAATTGGACAGATCTAAGAGTGAAATAGACACTTGGAGGCCACCCGAGGCGATGATCCCCAGATTCCTCCATTTTCCGCGAGGGAAAAATTGCACAAGAATGACAGACACAAAGACAGCTTCTTTTTTTCATGATTTTTTTCACTTTTCTCCCCACACATTGCTGGGGGTCGTCAACGTCAGAGTTTTCCAGCTTTGTTGATCTTGCCTGCCTCTGGATTCCCCGCTTTATTGGTGTTCGAGAGATGATGTTGTCTTCTTTTTCTGGAATGGTTCACTTGCCGCCTCGAATTCCTCGGCGATTTGCCACATTAACATGCTAAATAGACATTCATTTCAATGGAAATCTGCCCAACGAGATCTATCTGTTGGAGGTCGGGAGAATTCTGCAATCTCCTCGAAGAATTTGAGATCATTAGGTTGTCATTTCTGAGTAAATAAGGTCTAGTCATGTTTTTAAAATTCGATTGTAAAATTATTTTCTGTTTTTAACTTTAAAGAACTCTAGAACTCTCTTTAAAAACAATTACTGACTGAAAGTTGATTTATTTTTAATCTCATTTTTTCATATTTATTTCTTCTACTTTTATTTTTTATTTTTTCCCCATTTCCTAGAGTCTATATCTTGGGTTTATCCCCGATCAGCTCCCTTTGATTGAGTTGTTCCTGTATTTATTCTATTGACAGGTGCTGGGCAGATCCATTTGATGTGGGGATGTGGGCCAATCAGTCGACTAATTGACTGATTGACTGGTTGACTGACTGAGTGCGATGGTTATTGATGGATTGACATGCCAATCTATTGGCAACATTGACGCTTTGTTATTGTGTTTGCTTTTCCCCACGCAATTTTCAATTCTCTGAGTTTATTTTTCCAGCCACCAAAAAAAAAGGGACTGGGAATGGGCCAGAAAGTGTTATTGTTGCAACATGACAGGCAGAGGGAACGGGGGGTGATAATGGGTTAAGAGGCGGTCAAAAACTGCGTAGTTGCTGCTGTCCCGGTGGCGTTTCACGTCGACTGAGTGCCCCATGTATCCATTAACCCACAAAACGCTGACTCTTACCCCAACACTGGGAATATTTTTAAGATAATTTGTGGGGGAACCCCAGACTTTAGGTATTATTCTGCTTTAACAGCTTTCAATTAATTTTAAAGAAACTGGAAGCTGTTTTCTGATTTTAACGATAACTTCTTATTATTTTCTTTAATTCCCCAATTTTCTCGGTTATTTTTTCCACATTTTCTAGAGGCAAAGTTTACTTTTCTCCAAGTGCTTAGTGACTTTATTTATTAATGGACACGCAGCTCTCTGGGCGTGAAAATACGAGTATGTCAACAATTTCACGATGGAATCTATTTAGCACAAGGCTCTCCTTCAGTCAGTCAGTGCCCAGAGCCCAGCCCCCTCTTTGTCTTCTAGGTTTCCTCCTTTATTTTTATTTTTTTGCAAAACACGAAGACAAGAAAAACCAATTATTGCAAATGAACTCGAGTGTGGTTCCGCAAAAATGTCAACATCTGATAAAGCCGCAACAAATGCGAAGGAAAGCGAGGACAGTTCTTGGGGCAGAGGCTCTGCCACCGAAGTGCAACAGCCACAACGAATGCGAACTTAACTTAAATGAACCGAACTCACCGCAGCGAAAAATAAAAAAAAGGGCGACCCTTGCATGCAAAAAAACAAAAAAAAAGTAACAAATAATAAAGGGGAAACCCGGGGGCAAGAGCAACTCCATTGAGATCCTCGAGTATTTAGCAAAACGTTGACATTCATTTGATGAGTGAGCCAAGCCAGCAAGAAAAAAAAAGAATAAATGAAACAAAATAAGCGAAGCAAATCAGCCAGCCAGGGATGGGAAATTAAGGGACTTTAAATATTATTTAAACCAAATTTAAGCTAGCTTAAAGGCCTAATATTAAAAGAGGTATTAAGCCCCTTTAGAGACTATAAAAAATATATTTATTAAAGGATTTTTTAAGGTGATTACAGAGCATCATTTCAGCTTCAACTAAGGTAAGCTTAAAAAGAAGAAGTGTGCCGGCAGAGGCTGGGCAGAGTCTGTTTTAAATATTTATTTTAAAACATTGTAAAGCTCTATCACCCATTTTGTCACAAATTTCTATATAATTTATCATAATACACTAAAACTCTGTAAATATTAGAATACACAATATAACACTTGCATGGATTCTTGGTTTAAAATATTTGTTTTAAAACATTTTAGAACTTTTTTCCATATTCTCACAGATTTCTACATAATCTATCATAATGTAAATATAATACTTGTATGGATTTTGTATATATTTTCATCAACTGGAACTTTATCCTGTTAAAAATATTATCTAAAAAGAATATTCAATATTCTTACATATTTTTTTAAATTATTCTTTACCTCTCTGTACCTTTCTCTCTCCCTGAAAACCCCAAATTCCTGGGCTACCTATTGTAAGTCTCCACCGAAGCCCTGGCAGTACGGTTCCCTTTGGTTCGGTTCGGTTCATGGCTGCCCGCACATCGCACATCGTAACAAATGTGTAGCTGTCACTGTTCCTCTCCAGCTATTCGTGTCTCTTTCTCAATGCGAAAAACACCCTTTTTGCGAAAATTGCGAAATTATTTCAATTCTGAACGAGTTGAGGCACTTGGACTGGAGTTGAGGAGGCAGAGAGCCGCCACTAAGTCGCGCTGCAGTCGAGGAACTTTGCATCAAAATTGATTTACGACCATTTCGGTATTTTTTATGCATTTTTAAAGGGGCGGAACAAGTATGGTGAAGTGGAAAGTGAGGGAGATGCACCAAGAAAAATATTTTAAAATATAAATATAAATTTAAGCAACTTAACTAGAACAAGAGATTGCTTTATGCATTTTTTACCTGCTATTTGATATCCTTTTAAATTTGTAAGCTGCCTTAAAATGTTACAAATATTTAAGAAGTATGTAAATATCTGTAATTATTTTCTATATTATTTATATTAATTTTAAATTAATAAAAACTGGCTTAAAAACAAGCATAAGATACTTTAAACTACCAAAGAATTACTCAGTTTCCCTATATAATTGCCAGAAAATATTGCAAATATTAGAACAGCATGCAGAAATCTCTATTTATCTCTATTGTCTATAATTAATATAACGACTGCCTTAAAATCAAGCAAAAGTTAGTAAAAATAGTCAATTTCCCAAAATAACTTAACCATAAATATAACAAATTAATTTCCAGTGCATTTAGAGTCATAACTTTGTACGGAACATTTCATTTGCACATCCAGCCAGCATTTGACAATTTTCAGCAGCACTTTTCTCGCATTCATATCGCTCGCCATGTGCGAGGATCCCGAGGAGTACGAGCACTCGTATCGGGAGTAAGAGGCCTCAGATTTATGCCCCGAAATCTTAATTACCCGTAACCGATCCCCGGCCGCAGCCGCAACTCACGCACGCAAGCTGATGATAAGGCTCTCGCCCGAAAAATGTGAAGGGAAAAGGTTCAGCTTGGATATATTTATTGGAATTTCCCGTTCACCGTTGTGACAAAAACCGAAGGCGTTTCTGCCCCCAGATAACACTTCACACACACTCACTCGGATTGTCAAGAGGGCGATGGAGCTGGAACTGAGCCACAGAGCCATCATTAAAATTTGTTTCGGGGAGGTTGCTTACAAATTCTACAACTCATCATGCCCGAAACTCAATTAAAGGGTCCACAGAGTGAACACTATGTTCGGAGTGCTGCTGCCGGAGGCTGTCCCATAATGAGACTGTGACAGATCACTGGGTTAGCCGGGAATCTAATTTCCCGAGACTGAACGCCAGCTTAATTAAATTCCTTATTGAAAATGAAACTGAAAGTGAATTTCCCATGAAGTGAGCAGCATCTTCATTATCATCACTTCAACTTAATTCGATCGTTATGGAAACTCTTTATAACTCTTTAACCCCTAAAGAGGTCTTATACTGGTTGAAATTTGGAAAATCCTAATGGAAACATCATCATTAAAATCAATTTGTAGAGGGTAGTTTCAATAATAGTTATGACATTTGATGGGTTGTTAATTTGTGTTGTTATCTTGCGGAAAGATAATACTTTATTCCAAAGAGGGTGGCTTTAGGGCTATAAAAAAAAGGGGCTTGGAAGAATTGTAATCATTGTAAATAATTATTAAGATGTATCTATTGAAGGTTTCTTTGAAATTTAATTGAAAAACCATTAGAAACTCTAGCTTATTTATTTGAAAGAAATAAGGAAGATTAGGAAAGGTTTTTCTAATTATAATTCCTGCTGTAAATAGGAGCTTTCAAGGGAGACTGAATATATATAGGAAAGTACTTATATAAAGGCCTAGACCTGTGTTCTGGCACTGAAATATTTGCATTCATAATTAACGAGTGCAAAGGATAATGGTTAGGGATTAGGAGGTGGCCATAATGAAAATCGCAACTCTATATATTGTGGGGTATGGAAAATCCGGGAAAGGGGACTGCTATTCAGTCGGCAACAAATAAGTATGAGGGAAAAACCGGCGGAAAAGCGTCGGAGACAGGAACGGAGACGGGGAGTTGTCAGCCAAACGGCAGACTTTACAAATTAATCCAAAATCCAAAAAGCAACAAAAATTCAACGTGTGCTCCGTGCTGGTTGTTGTTGTTTTTATTATATGTTTTTGTTGCTATTTTTACACCGTCTCTGAAATTGTGACATTCTCCCTACTTCTCTCTTGAATATTTCTGGATGCTGTGGAAAATGGAAAATGGGGGATATAGAGGTTGTGTGTGGATCGTGTGGACTGTGGACTTGTCAGGTTCTCAAAACAAAGAGTATTTTCAGTTCCAAAAACAGATTCTAAAATATATAATTATTTTTTTTTTTAATATTTAAGTGTTCGAGCTTTAATTAATGAATTTTTTAAGGGCGAAAATACCCTTTTATTTGTTTTAAATTCAATTCAATATTTCAAAGGTCAACCTTTATATAATTCCCAACTGGTTCTAACGATTCTTGGCTTAAATCCGACTTCTATTTGCTACGTTCAATTTTTTTATGCTAAAATTAATAAATAAATTAAACTTAAGATAATAAATTTCATCTGCAAATAGCGGCTCCTTTCAAATGTGCGATTTTTCCCATTATCTACATTTCCATCTCCGTTTTTCTCCAATTTTCCCTCTCACCCCCGCTCGTCTGTCTCTGTTTATGTTTACTGCTGAGTGACGTCGTTGTGGCAGATTTCGCGGCGGCAATAGGAAAATTAAACAAAAATAAATGGCAGCAAAATGTTTGCAACATGCCACTGCCACACTAGCAACAACAACAATCGAAAGGAAGAGGCCCAACAACAACCATGGGGCGGTACACAATGAAAAGTGACCATAAAATTGGTCTGA
Organism: Drosophila auraria; assembly: GCA_008042615.1. Classification (NCBI taxonomy): domain Eukaryota; kingdom Metazoa; phylum Arthropoda; class Insecta; order Diptera; family Drosophilidae; genus Drosophila; species Drosophila auraria. The sequence continues at coordinate 56,176 of VNJW01000598.1, forward strand.
AATTGGTTCTGGTGAAGTCCAAAAGGAATTTTGTCAAAACTAAACGAAAGTCCATTAACTTCAAAAGGAAAAGAGAGGAAAATAATTGTCTGGGGGAAAAATAATTGAAAGTAAATGACTTACAAGTTTATATTTATTTTCGAGAAAAGGCTTTTTGGCCGGAAAACACAAATATTTGCCAACATATTGAGTTGCTTGCAAGTGTTTTCAAGCTTTATAGATTTTTAATTGGGCTTCCAACAATTCTAAATTTATAAATACTTATTAATTGAATTAAACTTTAGCTATATTCTTTGTGGAAATTATATTTAAAGGGTTTTTGTGTTTAAGATTAACGTTTTCAACTTTAAGGGACCTATATATCCTTTAATTTTTACCATTTTCATTCCGAGTTCAACGAAAGTGCACTGAACTCACGTTTTCTATTGTCGAAACTTTATTTGCGTTATCAGTTGGCAGCAGCAGCTGCCTCCGTTCGATTGTTATTTGCCCCATTGTGCTTATGCGGCCCACTGTGCGGAGTGCAGAGAGAGTGAGACCGGGTGGTGGACAGTGGGGTGCATAACGGGGCGCGAATGTCATTTGCCTGCTGCGCTTTGTTTACATGGTTATTCTGCCGCTTCGTCTGCTGCCGCTGCCTTTGCCGCTACCGCCCCGATCCCGTTGCATTTGTCGCTTCCGTTTGATTTGGCAGCTTTATGATACGAGTATGGGTCCCAAAGGATTTATCACGCCCCAAAAACAAAGGAAGAAGGGCTCCTCCCCGCTCTTCTTCTCCACCTTTCCTTTGTCTGCGCTTCTCTTTCGCACTCGAAAACAAAACACTTTAGATCCAGAGGCGGGTGGGCAGGATGTGTGGAGAAGGGGATCCTTTAGGGAGTAGGTTTTCATATATTTCATTTAACTTTTAAGGGGTTTTTGTAACTAAATAATATATGTAAATTAAAAATAAATAGCAAAAATAATTTGCATGGTTTTAAATGCAATTTAAAAATATTTCTAAATATAAGAATCCAACAAAAACCAATTCTGGTGATGGTTACGAGTTTATCCCGCTTAAATTGATTTTTTTCTAGTTTCTGAATTCAAATTTTGCCTTTTAACTTAGTTATTAATTTTTGTAAATGCTTCGCAGTTACAATTATCCTGCAAAAAGGGTACCACCCCCTTGTGACGCCCCTGTCTCAAGCAATACCAACTGTTGGACGGGCAGAGACGTCCCTGTCGCCGTCGCCAGCCCACTCGCTCAGTGCTCATTTCGTTTTAATTGCGTCAAATTGTTGAGTTCTCTGCCTCTCTCACTATGTTACTTCGATCCCCCCTGTTGCCCCCGCCCCTGTCCTTTTACTGTTGCTTTGTTTACACTCGATGGCCGCAATGTGGCAAAAAATAAACACACCCACACGCGAAGAAAACTCTTACGCACATGGCACGAAAAGGGAAGCGGGGGGGAAAGTGAAAAGAGAGGGGCAAAAATCTTCGATTGCCCAAAAACGAATGGGAAGTGCAGCCTGCAGGGGCGGCGGCAAAAAGGGGAAGTGCTGCGACAATGGCATCTCAGCGATTTCTCGCTTCTTATTCTGAGTCTCTCTCTTTGCAAGTAAGACACTGAAGAAAAAAATTAGAATAACATTTCTTTTAAGTTTTTAATTAATAAAAAAAACACTTAATAAACATATAAAGTTTTTATAATTATTATCTTTATTTAAAAATCAATCATTAAAAAATCAAATAAACAAATTATTGCCAAAGGAAATAAAAACACAGTTTAGCTAAAAATATTCAGATTTTTATTATTTATGCCAATTCATTAATATTCCTCCCCTTTTTCTAGGTGTAGGAAAAGAAAAATGTATTGAATTTGTACCCCTTTTAGCCATAAGACGTCTCACCGTCTGCAGAGCTCTGCACTGAGTTAACCCCTTCTCCGATTTGTTGTTCAACTCCCCCCATAGCCCAATACCCAATCCGATACACCCCTTTTAGCCCCCTATCTCACACACATCACCCAATTCCTGGGAGTGCGCAAGGGGAGAAAGGAGGCCGGGAATTATGAAAATCCCTGGATGAGCAAACCTCATGACTTTTATTGTTGCTGCATGGCATATATGCAATATATATGCATTATACTCTCCCCCAGGGACGTGGGGCAGATGGGGAAATCGTCTCCAGGGAGAGAAATAAACCCATCAACAACAATGAAGTGTCGCGAGCAATAAAGGAATTGCAGCTACATATACAGAAGCCTACACTAAGAAGAATTTCAAGTAAAGTCAGGTATAAATGGGAAATATATGAATTATTTTCTGGACAACCCGCAGTATTAATTCAGAAATTAAGAAATTAGACCTCAAGTTAGCGTCACCTTCTAAAAAAAAAAAAATTTTTCCAAGAAAAAAAATTTTTTTTTTTTCAAAATTTAATCAATATTAATCACTTTTATCCTGTGTACCGAACACATATTGTTTTTAAAAAAGTCATTCGTCCTTATTTTTTAGCACCCGCCATAAAATATTCGAAAGAAAAAAGGAGACACTCCTTGTCAGCACTCCCCTCCTTCCGACAATAAATGTTTAAATCAGAATTGCTTTCAAATCAGTTGTAAATTCCAAACACTTCAATTTACTGGCCATAAAAATCGACAAACACAACTCGTAGAAATTCATTCTGGGCTAAAAAAGTGCACAACAAAGGCAATACACAAATAGATAGTACCCGCGGTGCCCCTCTACTCGCACACGACCCATATTTTCAATTTCCATTTGGTGTTTTAGTGGGCTCTCAAACATTTGTTCGATGTTCAATCAATCATGCTCCCAATGCAACTCGTAAAAAATGTACATATGCAACCAAAGAAATCCATAAAATCTAAAAAAGAACAAAAGCCAACACACACGCGGGATGATAGCGTTTTAGGAGCATACAAAGAACGATTTATCCACTTTGCATTCTCAGTATCGGGTATTCTGGATTTTGTCGCTGTTCCGACCTATAATTATGATCATCAAAATTCCATAAATTTCATTGCCCCATAAGTTTGCTACATATTCCATGTCAAATTTTAGTTGTCCAGACGTGATCTTTTCTCGATTTTCCGCACTTTTCAATCGGTCGAACTTAATTGCCCTTTTAGGTTGCATCAATATGTTTCTTGTAAGCAGTATAGGTTAATGGCAATCTGTTAGATCGGAAATATGGCTAAGAATGAAACGACCTATTAAGGCATTTCGTAATTTTCTTGAATCGATGTAAATTTTTAGTTTTAAAACTCTTTTCTTTGTTTTTTTAGTAACTCTCCAGAGAATCTCTACAAAAAAGAAAAAAAGGCCTGCTTTTCAAGGAATAATTTAAATGCTTTTTTACTCTAATCATTTTCTAGAACAAAAACGATGGTCTACAGATATAGATCACATTGAAAATAGCCTGTCATCCTTGTTTCCTAATAACTCTCCAGAGAATCTCTACAAAAAAGAAAATAGGTCTGTTTTTACTCATTTAAGGAACAATTCAAATCTTTTTTAACTAAAATATGATTACTATAAGCTTTGTATCTAATTCCTAATATTATCTAATCATTTCTACAAATATAGATCGCCATAGTCAGTCATCTTTGTTTCTTAATACCTCTCCACAGAATTTCTACAAAATGGAAAAGAGGCCTGTATTTACTTATTTAAGGGAATATTTCAAATCTTTTCTAATTGAACTGTATAATTTACCATACTATCTAATCACTTCTACAAATATAGATCACATTGAAAATAGCCTGTAATCTTTGTTTCCTAATAACTCTCCACAGAATCTCTACAAAAAAGAACAGAGGTCTGTTTTTACAAGTTTAAGGAATAATTCAAATCTTTCTCAATTAAAATATAATTGATATTTGCTTTGTATATAATTCCCAATATTATCTAATCACTTCTACAAATATAGATCAGATTGCCATAGCCTGTCATCACTCACAAGCGTATCTGTTGATCCATTACTAGCTCCCAACTCTTTTTTTTTACGATTTCATATGTTTTGTCGTTGATTTTATGGGCATTTAATGTGCGCCACTCCGAGTCCCGGGAAGTGAGGGATTGTTTTTTGGGGGAGTTGTCATCTGTTGGGTCTGATTTGGATTCAGAGTAGGACCCGGACCCGGACCCGGGCATTGACATTGAACACCTTTCGCTGTTCTCAGGCTTTGTTTGCTTGCGCAGAGTCGGAGAGCCGAGTGAGCAGTCAAATCAATCGCCTCAGTTGTTGTTGTCGCTGTCATTGCTGTGTAAACAAGTGACATCTGGTCATCCCCCTGCCCCATGAAGNAGAGGTCTGTTTTTACAAGTTTAAGGAATAATTCAAATCTTTCTCAATTAAAATATAATTGATATTTGCTTTGTATATAATTCCCAATATTATCTAATCACTTCTACAAATATAGATCAGATTGCCATAGCCTGTCATCACTCACAAGCGTATCTGTTGATCCATTACTAGCTCCCAACTCTTTTTTTTTACGATTTCATATGTTTTGTCGTTGATTTTATGGGCATTTAATGTGCGCCACTCCGAGTCCCGGGAAGTGAGGGATTGTTTTTTGGGGGAGTTGTCATCTGTTGGGTCTGATTTGGATTCAGAGTAGGACCCGGACCCGGACCCGGGCATTGACATTGAACACCTTTCGCTGTTCTCAGGCTTTGTTTGCTTGCGCAGAGTCGGAGAGCCGAGTGAGCAGTCAAATCAATCGCCTCAGTTGTTGTTGTCGCTGTCATTGCTGTGTAAACAAGTGACATCTGGTCATCCCCCTGCCCCATGAAGATCTGGGCACTCCTCCCCCCTTTTTATCCACGGCCGCGGATGAGTGCACGCCTCTGTTTGCCTTTGGATATGCAATGCCAACAATTGCAGATGCATCTACATTCGTATCTTATATCCATACAGCGATGATAAAAATAATAGAAGTGGTATTAGAATTCTCAAAGACTTGGGGGAAGGTTAAGAAGGTTTATAAGACTCCGAAAACATTTTTCCTTAACTGTTACTAAAGAAAACTTTTCCCTTAAATGAAAAGATACCTAATATCTTGCCTTTAACTGTGCTTCTATGCGTCTGGGCATCATTGGGCGATTGTGTGGCAACCAGGCAGCCGCCAGCAGCATTCTGGCCAGGCACTTGGCCTTATCTAGCAGATACAATCTGCGGCATTCCGCGCAAGAAAATTAAGCAACAACAATGCGGCGCATCAGAAATATTTAATTAAATGCTTAATTACGCCTGCCATGCCATAAATTCATCAAATGCAATTTAAGCCCGCGCACACGAACAGATGCAGATACTTTTGTATCTCCTTCTCTGCTCCATTCACTAAAAAGTTCAACTTCTGCCGATGCAGCTTGCAATTGGAGAGCTGGGCCCCTCGTTTTTCTCTCTCTCTTAACTGACATAAATCCCAGAGCCTGTCCTGGCGGCCTTTTTAGATCATTAATCCGCGCAAGATCAGCGGCAGAGCAAAGCGAGTTTTGGATTCAAAGATCCTCAAAGAACCATTATGGCCTTCTATGGCCATAATGTGGAACCCATCTAGATCTTGGCTTTCAATAGGTCAAAGGTACAACAGAAGCTCTGATATAATTTTGGTTCTCCATCTGCTTTAAGAATCAGTAGCCACCATTTGAGAGATTGTGCAATCCCTTCAATTACGTCTCAATTGATGGCAAATGCATCTCATCATCTGCTTATCCGATCAGCTCCAATTAGCTATGATATATCGGTGGCCCCCCTTCGAGCTCTGTTGAACTCCTCTGATTTGGCAATCCAATTCGATGCCCGGGTAATCCATCACATTGCCCGCTGATCTCATTGAACCGATCGCTGGGAAATCAGGGGTCAGGTCACAGCAGCTCCATTGCCTCCTCCTCGCTGGGGGGGCGGAACCGAGGCTGAGGGGGAAATTGACGACAAATTGCAGGGAATTCGAGCGCGGTTGGAAAATAAAAATGAAAATGAAAACGAAACGCGAGCAATTACTTTCAATTGAAAATGTCAAACATTGTCTTGGGCCGAGAGCGTAATCACTGAGCGAAAAAAAGAAGGGATAAACAACTGAAATCACTGACTAATAAGGTATGTTTTCCGATAAGGTTAGGTTAAAATAAATATATTACCAACTAAAATCAATTTTTTAACAACAAATCAGCAAAGATTATTTTTGCTGCCTACTTATAATGCACATTTTTACGATTCCTAACTGGTTCGAAAATATAAATATGTGTTAATGTTATTACGTTTTCATATTTATGTTTCTTAACAGTTTGATTTATATATAATCTATAGTCTCCATTTAAATTAAAAGTAATTCTAAATTTAGATAAAAATTTTTTTATTTATTACTTCGAAATTTATATCAAAGATCGAAATATTTATTTATTTATCGAGAGAGGTTCATTACCTATTTTTGTTTAAAAGTCCATTATCTGTGTGCTACTCAAAAGTAAAATAAAGCAGATATTTCGAAAATATTTCCAATAAAAAAAAAAAAATGTCGATTTTTTCGTATGGAACTTATGGTAAGTTTCTCCCAGTGTTTGCCAGCTGATATCCGCGGATACAGCGATACAAATACACCGTCGGATATTTGTATACAGTTCTATATCTAAATTCGGGCACTTGAGGGCCGTACGCAAGCACCTTGGGCGGAAATGCGATAACCCTGAGCGGGGGCGGCAAGCGGAAAGGCGGAAAAGCGGAAAATGGGAGCGCACATGTTGGGGCGCCTCTGGATGGAATGGGAAAAGGTGGGGGAAGGGGTCGGAAATATGAAAAAGCTCTTACCGGATAACATGGGCGCCAAGGCGATGCCGCCGCTGTCCGTCTGCGGCGGATGCTGTGAATGGAGATGTTGTCCGTTGAAGGATCCGTTGTTGTGCGAATCCTGTTGCTGCTGCTGTTGTTGGTCCTGCTTGAGAGCCGTCGATTTTCCAGGCACACAGCCCGAAATGGGCTTCTTCGATTTCCACAGTTTCATTTTGAGTTTTTGTGAAATTTCTCTCCCTTTCTGGTATCCAAAAAGGATCTCTTTTTGGGTTTCTCTACTCAACGCTCACTCATGGCAAATTGTTGCTTAGCCGGTGACATTTTCACACAGGAAAAACAGCGAAATAAACACACAAAAAAATATATAGAAGAACGAACAAAATAAAAATAAAACAAAAACTGCACAGTTCGAAATTTAATTCGGCTTCCAATCGGAACTCAGCGACTGCGACGTCGGCGGCGACTGCGATGCGACTGAACTGCGTCCGCAGAACACGGCCCGAAATTGCACAATGAGCGATCATGCTGCCAGTATGGCTCTCGGTCTCTCCCTCTCTCTTTGCTGCCGCCACTTGCCCACTCCCCCGCTCGCCATGCCAACAGAGCGCACGCTCTGCTCTCCAAGAATTTCTGGGCGCCGCACTGTGGGCCACTCAAGAAGAGAACATTCATTTCATTGGCTCAACTTTAAAATTATTTATGAACAATAAAACAATTAAGACAAGGGATTTTCAATATCCTATTAATAAATTTAGGGTGAGAATTTTCTTTAAAATTGCTTCGACTGCAGCTTTTTACTATTTAATTATTATTGAAATTCACGTCTATCTGTCCAACACTTTTTTTTCAACAGAAACATTCCAATCCGACCCACTGTCCATGGCTCTCTTTCCCATGGTGCGTGGTTGACTGCCGCTGACTCACACACTCGCGTGCGGAGAGAGTACGGCATAAGTGGAGCACTTTTTGGGGAGTTTGGCGGCTGGAGACAACACAGAGAGAGAAAGAAAGAGAGCAAAAGAGAATGCGGCTCCTCGCATGAGAGTGGCCCATTGGAAAGCAGGAGGAGGAGGTGGAGTGTGCACTCAAATCAGTGGCCGCCACTCATCACCGTTATGATTATGAGCCTGCTGATGAGCTGCAGGCATGACAATCAGCTGCTGTTGCTGTTGACTGCTAAGGCTAACGGTAACCGTAGGTTAGGTTCTGGGTTTGGCCTCTGACCCCGAATGCCAAAAGCGCCAAATGCTCGCGACGGGTGTCGCGAAATTTGCTAATTAGTCACGAAAAGCGACGGCGGCTGCTCGAAATGGTCAACGGAAACAGGACAAACGGACGGACGGACGGACGGACGGCAGCACGCAAGTCGCAAGCGGAACATCTGCTAATGACCAGACAACAGCTGTTAGCAGCCGCAGTTACAGTTGGAAGAGCAACAGCTCCAAACTTAGTATTTTAAATTATTTAATTTACAAGAAGATTTTAAGCCATTTTTGTCTAAATTTTCTTTAAATAAATTAGCCAAATCGGGTTAAAAATTAAAAAATTATCTCCCTTACTGAGCTAAAGTAAGTATAAATGCAAAATCGAATTTAATATTTAATTGGCAGTGCTGTTATTTTTACCCAAGATCTGCGTTTGTTTACATTTCTTTCGATATGCGGCCAAAATCTGGCGATTCATCCATCCATCCAGTTTTCGAAAAGTAAATATTCGGGCGGATATTAAGAACAGATGCAGCCATAATTTGACCCGAGTGCATTGACTTGAATTAAATCTTACCTCCCAGTAATTGCCTTATACGATTTACGGGTCCTTCGAATCCTCCTTAACGGCCAGTACAAATGTGTGGCCACCTTTTGGGTTAAAGCTGCGGATTTACGGGTGACTCGCTTTAAATCCCTCCAGGCATCGAGTCCCTCTATAAAGATTTATATATAGATTTTATTTATACGCGATTTCCCTCTTCCGTGTTAAATGCTTTCTTCCTACTTTTCAGTGAAAAGATGGGGGGCTTAATGTCTTTAATGACCTCGACTAATGATCGAAGCTGATTGATTCGGCGGAATCGTCGAAGGCACACTCTCCAAGTTTTGTTGTCTGCCTTATTTTTAGATTCCGCGCCTTCCCCATCGTCTCCCCTCAAAAATAATTTAATTCCCAGCCCCAAGGTGTCACTCTGGCAGACAGAGAAAGAGAAAGGCAAAAATCGGGGAAAAACTACACGAAATACGGCGGAAAATGTCTGTTGAGAGCATTACGATAAGAAGTCAGCATTCTGTAGCATACGTTCAGGATGATTTTAAAGTTGGAAACCAAGAACTACGTAAGGTAAGTATCATGGTGATAAGAATTATCTGTTTTATAATATAATATAATATAATAATGAGTTTAATTTAGAGAACTAATTTGTTTACTATTTATTTAGATTTTTTTAATTTTGCCCACTTTTTTGAAGTATTTAGTATATTAACGACTTAAATCAAGTTTTTTGACTACATTATGCGTAAGTGTTTTCATTAATTAAAGCCCATTGTACTTCGCTTGCCTCTATCTCTCCATTTCCATTAACGGTTATTTGATGGAGTTTCTCTTCTACTGTACCAGACCATCCTTACCTCTCTCTCTGCAAGAGATCTCTCCCACTGTACCAGTCTACTCTCTTCCTTTCCATTAACGGCTATTTTTACTAAGAGAATAGGGATCTCTCCCACTGTATTACTCTACGCTTCACCACTCTCCCTTTCCACTAACTGTTCTTCGACAGAGTTACAGAGATCCCTCTCTCACTTTCCTTATCTCTTTCACATCATTTTACAGCTAGTCGCCGGGAAGTAAGCTCTCGCAAATAGGATTCCCATGTGAATGGAACGACATCAGTGTTGCCATGCGCTCCGTGTTTATGAAACGTGAAATGTTCTCGTCCGGATTTTGTGTCCTGTTACTCACTGTCCTCGTGTCCAGCTGCATATCCGAAGCTCAAGGCAAACTTACCACCAAAGAAGTGCCGGGAAACCCAACTGGGGTTCAGGTGCTGCCCAGCTCCTGCCGAAATGCATTAAATGGCAGCAGCAGCGCCGGCCCGGAGATTCGCCTGCCCTTCGTCGACATGGTGGTGCGCCACGACATGCCGATCTTTGTGCTACGCGAGCCGGAAGCGGATCTCCTGCTCCTGCTGCACGGACCGGAGATCCATCAGCTGCACGTGGCCACCGGAGAGCGGCGGCTGGTGCCGCTGGGTGGCTTGGCGGGACGGGTGAGAGAGCGGCCAGCGCTCGGCGCAGAGATTGTGGCCTGGCGGCAGTTCCTTCTACTGGCCATCGTCCTGGAGGACTCCCTGGAGGTGTACCAACTGCCGAGGGAGCTGCTACTCTCCGAAGATCCTGCCAGCCAGCTGAACTTTGAGCCCCTGCAGGAGTTCTCGCTGCCAGGGGGCTTCCTGCAGCTGCATCTCCTCAAGCCCAGTGCGGAGCAGGTGCTCCTACTGGTGGCCTCCAATCACACAAGGACGCACAGCAAGTGCAGGTGGGGAGTAGCTCCTTACTTGATCCCTAAGAGGATAATACTAATTATTATCTTCCCACAGAACATTCGAGTGGCTGGACACGTACTTCAATCCCCTCGAGGAGATCACCCTGCCGGCCATCCGTGTCCTCCAAGTGGTGGGTCGCCAGCCTTTGTATCTCATTTTCGGCCGATCTCTGCGAGGATCTCAGTCCCGAGTGAGTTCCCTTTAAAAGTTATAGATCCTCAGGCTTATATCCGATCTCTTCCAGCTGGTACTCACCATTTACGAGCTGGACAGCTTGAGGCTGCGCCTGCAGAATCGCCAGGCCCTGACTGTCCAGGCCCAGCATGTCCACGCCTTCAGGTTCCGCAACCGGAACCGTCTCATCGCCTGCAGTTCATCCGCCTCGGATCCCTGCCTCTTCTTCCGCATGATCGATGGCCAGTTCGTGGTGAATCGAAAGCACGCTCGTCGCGACCTTCACTTCCGCCGGATGACGGCCACCAAGGGGGGTCAGCTGCTGGTCGGAGCCCGAGCCAACGGAGAGGTAATTGTCTTTGGCTCCGCCCGCCTGGATTGCTACTCCGGCTACGCAATGGCCGGCGAAGCAGAGCCCAGTGGACTACTCAGCCTTAGGAACGCCAGGAACGAGAGCTTCCTGGTGCTGGCCTACCAACGTAGCGGGAGTGCCGTGCTTCGAACTGTCCAGCTGGGAAGCTTGGAGCTGGAGGAGGCCACCAATCAAGTGGGCGCTACACAGGATGAAGGTGATATATGGTGGGAATCTTTGAAAGAACCTCTTCTTAAGCCTTCTTCCTCCTTTTTCAGATCTCACTGTGGTCCAGCTGCATCGCCATGAGTTCGAGGAGTCCATCAACGGCCTGCGTGGCCTGCTCCTGCGCCGTCGTTCCTCCCTGGAAGCCCTACGCAACCTGGTCCACATCCTGCAACAGAAATCTGGTCTTCAACTAAAGGGAAACCTACATCTCCGCGAAGGTGGAACAATTGAACGACTCCAGCTGGAGGGCGAACACCTGCGCACTCCCTTGCAGCTGAAGCAGCGCCTGGAGGAGCTGCGCCAGAGATTCGGAAGATCTGAGCAGGCCAAAGAGCTGCCCAGGAGAATCACTCGCTCCTTTGGGGCGGAAAACGACAATGAAGCCGTGGAAACCCTCAAAGTAAAGCGCCTTCGGGTGGGAAATCTCATCTACGGAGGAGTTCTAATGCCAGGTAAAGTCTCCATAATTCTTACTTCTTCTACCTCCTGATCCTAATCCGAATTCTAATCCATTTTAGGACACATCCTGGACACATCTTCAAGTGCCACTCCTCTTTTGACCCTCAGAGATGGTCGCTTGCTAACCAAGAAGCTGCACACGGAGCACCTGATGACCCCGCGAGATTACCAGAACTCGAATGACTCTCAGACACCTCAGCCAGAGAAGGAGAAGGAGGAGGAGCTTCCCTCAGGCAGCGAATGTGTGGTGAATCGCCTCCAAGTGGAGTTAATCAATGGGCTGCCTTGGACGGACTTCCTCGACTCGCTCTTCCTGCGCAGCCGCGACTCCCGACTCGAGGGACGGCTCGTCCTGCAGTCGAGGACGCGGGTGGGCGCCCTGCAGACCACCCTGCTCAATGGCCTGGTGGTGGACCAGCTGTTCAACCTGCGACGCGCCCAGGTGATCAGCTCCAACATCTTCATGTCCGCCTTCTTTGCGCCGCGCCTCGAGGCCCAGAGTGTGAATGGGCTGGACTTTGCCCAGGACATTGTGTTTAGCGGAGGAGGAAATGACACCTGGGTGAAAAGTAAGCCCTACTACTTCTCCTTTGATGGATTTAATGGTATATCTGCCCTGTTACAGCTCCCGTTCGCATCAATCAGATGAGTGTCTCTGGGGACCTGCAGGTGGCCAATCGCACGAAGAGGCAGCTGGATTCGGAGGAGGAGCAGTCTCTGCAGCAGTACTACACGGGCAGGATCACCATCCGGGGTTCCCTGACGGTCAGGAGTGTGCAGAGGGATACGGCTGGCTCCCTGGTGATGCTGGGTAATCAGTCGCTGGCCCGGAGTGACCTTCACTCCCGGTACTTGCTAAACCAAACGTCACAGGTGGGTCTCCCTACGGCTCCTGGATCAGTTTAAGTAACTAATTCCCTTTCCTCACTCCCTTAGGACATTTCCAACCTGACCTTTGGCTATGCCAGGGTCAGCACGCCTTCACTAAACACCAGCTTCCTGGCAGGACATCCTCTGCGAGATCACCTGCTCAGCGGGGGTCAGGCTAACAATCCAAGCTCCAACCGAACTCTGCACATCATCTTTATGAATGCCAGTGTCCAGGGCGATGTACTCTGCAGGGACTACAGCTCCCGCCTGGCGGAACTTTCCCGCGAGGCAGTGCGTCATGGCCAGGAGACAAATATAACAGGACACAAGCGCTTCCAGGCTCCCCTCACCACCCAAACCCTACAGAGCCAGCAAATAAACGGAGTGCCCGTGAGCGAGCTAGTCCTCAAAGCGAATCCCGTCCAGAGTTTCCAAGGAGCCAAGAGCTTTGCCCGCCTGGTGGTGGCGGATGAGCTGCGTGTCCAACAACACCTGAATGTGAGTCGCCTGAATGGCTTATCCATCGACCAACTCCTGGGCCATGATCTCAGCCTGCAGCGCTTGGAGCTGACGGACACGCCGCACCTGAAGATGCTGCACTTTCGTCGCCTCAACGGCCTGCCCTTCGACGAGCTGCTCTCGAAGATCTCCGCGGGCGAGGAGGGTGAGCTACTCCTCCTGCGCAAGCAACTCCTCATCGAGGGCAACGTACGCTTCGAGAAGCCCCTCCAGCTGCAGAGCATCAATGGCCTCCAGTGGGACAAGTACCTCGGGCGGCTGGTCAGGCCCGATGCCAATGCGGAGGTGGGTGGCAGGAAGAGCTTCCTGGCCGGCGTCCAGCTAAGCGATGCCCTGCACACGCCGCACATTAATAACCTGGATCTGAGCTCCCTGCTGGACAACACCCTGCTCCGGATGACGCCCCAGGAGATAGGTGGAGCCTATAGCTTTGGCCGGATGGTGGCCTCGAATGTGGATGTGCCCCGGGTGAATGGAGTGGCCAAGGAGGAGTTTATAGACACTCGCCAGGATGTGCAGCTCCAAGGAGATCTCTACCTGAAGCAGCTGGCCGTGAATGGGAGCTTGAAGTGTCCCAAGGAAGCTGGATTTGGCTTGGAGAACCTTGAGCAGCGGGTTGAGCTCGTGAAGCAACTTCCCTGGCGGAACTTGTTAGTCACCGGCGATGCCCTGTGGGATGCCTCAGAGGAGGAGTCCCAGTCACAGTCCCAGCTGGACTACCTGCGCCAGCATGCCGTGAGGAGGGATGGCAACCAGAGCATTACGGGTCACGTGATCCTGCGAACACCTCACCTGAAGAAGCTACAAAGCAAGCAATCACTGCCCTCGAACCTCAACCTAACAGACGTGGCCGCGGACGCTCTGCTCCGTTGGACAGGCACCAACGAAAGCCAGGTGGTCTCGGCCAACCACGATCTCCTCCTACCCGTGATAGCTGGAACAGTGTACCTGTCGAAGGATGCTTACTTTGGGCAGCTGAATGGCATCGATATCGAGCGACTGAATGCCTCCCTCTACCGCCTGTCCAGTGGCGAAGCCATCGCCGCCGATCTTCACTTCCTCCAGGCTCCCAGGATTGGAAAACTCCAGCTGACCAAGCCAGAGGTGAATGGAGCTCCGCTCGGGGAGATCTTTCATCAGGGCAAGGGTCAACCCTGGCCCAGGGTGAGGTTCCGCAAGCTAAACGTCGAGCAAGCACTCAACCTAGGCTCCGTGAACGAGATGAGTCTGGAGTACTTCCTCCTGCACCGCGTGCCCCTCAAGGGCGGCGCCCTCGAGGTGTTTGGCTCTCTGAGCTTCGAGCAACTGCAGCTGGGCCAAGCCCTCCTACGGACCATCAACGGAATACCCCTGGATAACCTGGTCCTAAAGAACAGCCGCCAGGTGCAGAGCCTCGCGGGCGCCAAGACCTTTCACGGCGGCGTGGAGTTCACGGGACCCGGGCACGTGATGAACCTGAATGGCCGCGATCTGAGCGAGAGCTACAGGGGCAGCATCTTCCGGGACAGGGACTACAACATCGATAGCCTGGTGCTGGACAGGGCACTCTTTCCCGGCGGTCTCGTGCTGGCGGGACAAAGTTCCCAGCTTCCCAGAACCATAGAAGGGGAAGCGAATCATCCGCTAGAGGAGTTGGAAGCCCTCCTCATAGAAAGCCACAACCAGAGCTCCCCCCATCGAAGGCTGCTCTACCTGGATCATGATTCTGACAACCTGGAAGCCAAATGGGTAAAGCCACCGCTCAAGGGTTACCAGGTGAGCCTGCCCCTGGGTCAAACGGCTCCCTGCCAGCGTCGCGAGCTAAAGGCCAAGCTCCTCCTCTCCCAGCGACGCGTGCTCCTGGCCAATGCCAGTGCCTCCAGTCAGCAGCTGTCCAGGCTCAGCTCTGGCGACATCCGGGTGAAGGTACAGAACCACTGCCAAAGTCCGGCCAGGAGATTGCGCAGCCGGATCAGCATCAGTTGCCGCAACGAATCCCACACCCTGGGCATGCGCCAGCCCGTGGAGGCGATGCATCTGCTAGACGAAGGCCAACTGGTTCTCCTCCTCCTAGGCACCGAGGAGGAGGTGCGAGTCCTGCTCGTCAACAGGACCAACTGCAGTCTCACGGACTGGCAATCGGTGACCCCAGCAGATGGTCGCCTCATGAAGCTCATCCGAGTGGGGCAAGAGGACCTCCTGCTCACGAGTGGCCTGGACAACCATCGTCCCGTGTTGGCCATCCATGCAAGGGATCCTGTGGAACATCGCTTTAAGTTGCTGCAGCTCATTCAGGGTTCTTATGACCTGGCTGAGTGGCAGGAGGATCAGCTAATGGTCACCTGTTCGGGCTGCCGGCACATAGCCATCTTCGGAAGGAGTTCAGGGGATTCAGCTTCCCTTGAGCCCCGCCAGCAGTTAAGTTTCGAGAAGCGCATCCAGCAGCTGACCCCGTTCCGGGTGGGCGAGGAGCAGTATCTTCTGGTGGTCACGCAGCCGGAGGCGGAGCACTTCTACCTCTTCAAGTACGGCCAGGTGGAGGGCTGGCAGCAAAGGAGCTTTGGCTACAAGAAGCAGGACCAGTGGGCCTTTCCCCTGATCAAGGCAGGTCAGAGATTGGAGATGGGAGAGACGCCGCTGATGCTGCTCTGCGGAAAGGAGTGCAGCCTGGTGAAGGCTCTGCTGGGTTAAGTGATGAGTTCCTCTTCCATTTATATTATTATTAATGTATTTACTATGTTAACTAATGTTAAATGTTATAACAAATGAATTGTTGATCAACCAAAGGTCACAAGATTTTTGTTTCTTGGATATTTGGTCAAAAACAGTGAAAATCCGGCACCCAGACCTCTAGGCTACACCCCATACTGTTTCTTGGATAAAATTCAACTTTAAAAGTAACTTTAAGAATCTGTGACCAGATTTCCTTGGCAGGATCCTTCTTAGGACATCGTAACGAGATTATCACATTCCTTGGCTGGCTCTTACTTGGCTAATATCCCCCCAAAACCCCTCAAATCCCCTCCTCTATGTGGCGAAGCTCTTCCTGCTCACGGTCAGCACGTAGCCGGTGAAGACCAAGAAGCCCAGAATGCCAAAAAAGGAACTGTTCTGGTTTCCCCCGTCCCCGATCTGGGCCTGTATCCACTCCACATGGCTGGCCACATCCTCGAAGCCGCCATCGATGCTTCTCAGGCCCAGCAGGCGATCCTGCTCCGTCAGCGTGGCGCCCGCATCCATGTACAGATGCTGGCCGCCGGACAGGGAGTTGCTGGCCTCCGCCTGGACACAGATCCTCGGGGACTGGCCTGTCCCCTGATGGTGTGAGTGGCACGCCGTGTGAGTGGCATTCAAGGTGACCAGGTCGTGCAGTTCCCGGATCTGGGCATCGTAGCCCCAGGTGCTGATCTGCAGGAGATTGCTCGACTCTGCGTCCAGAACGGAGGTCACGCCAGGTGAGGGCAGCGACACCGGTTGGACCAGAGGATGGTCCACAGGAACGTCCTTCTCCAGCATGAGAATGGCCAGGGACAGATCCTTGGGCGGTTGATGGATGTGGGTCACGCCGAAGGCCAAGCCCTGGTCGTGAGGAGCGAATCTCTGGGGGTTGCCCAACATCACGCGCAGCTCCGAGGGATGGTAGTAGCTCTTTTTGACGTGGCTATTGGAAATTAATGGAAAAAAAGTATTAATTATTTATGTTTATTAAAAATAATAATTATAATTTTTATTTCTAATAATAATTTAATTTAAAACCTTACTTAAACCACTTTATTATTTATTTTCTTCAACCCAAACTTCTCACTTGAGAATTACAACTAACCTGAAAATGCAACTGCTGACGGTTAGCACAACAGAGGGCGCCACCAGTGCGCCTGAACAGATATGTCCCTTGCCAAAGTAATCCCGCTCCGGGGCCTGAAGGCGGATGGATGCATGATGCGGGGCCCTCATCTTGGCCTGGCCTCGATCCTCGCCCGTGGCCGCTGCAATGGCCTCCATTTCGGCCAGGCCCAGACGCTTGGCCGTCAAGTCGCGATGTGTATAGGCTAGGGAAGGTAAAAAATATAGAATATATATTATTTACATTTAATTTTAATGTACATATAATTTTAATATTTTAAAAAAATATTTTTTATAAGTATACCAGCCTTGTTTATGATATTATTAAAATATATTGCCTTTAACTTTAGTTTAAACTTCAACCTTTAACCTCTAATAATCAAAAAACCTAACGATTTTTTGAATAATTAAATTTTCGATATTTATTAGCGATATGATATCGAAAACTATATATTTTCTTATCGATATTGGTATATATAATCGAATACTACCAGTTACTTCAGTTGAAACGTCAACCTTTAACTTTTAATGCTATAAAAATCGTAAATATATTTTCGATAACTAAAATTTCGATATTTATACGCGATATTTTATCGAAAACGAAATATATAACTATCGATATTTGTAGACATAGCGATATATTGCCTTGAACTTTAGTTTAAACTTATACCTTTAACCTTTAATGGTTAAAAATAACTTAAATTATTTAAATTTTGATATTTTTTATCGATATGTTATCAAAAACAATACATTTATCTATCGATATTTTTATAAATTATCGAATTCGCTAAGTTACTTCAGTTAAAACTTCAACCTGGAACCTTTATTGCAAAAAAAAACCGAAATATATTTTCAATAACTAAAACTTCAATATCTATTAACGATATGATATCGAAAACGATACATTTATTTATCGATATTTTTATATATTATCACGCCCAGGTACATCCCTATCAGAGCTACAGCGAGGTGAAGGTTAAGCAGGAAGACCGATAAGCCACAATCGAGATCCGATCGGATTCCCCCTGGAAACAGTCTCCCAATGCAGTTGCCTTATCAGCCTTATCAGCAGGCCTGGTCAGCGCCCGATCGCCCCGTGATATCAGCCGTTCAGCTGGTGCACAAGCCCCGGATTTCCATTCGGAGTAGACCCGCGGGGAGAAAACCAGAGCGATCAGGCCACCGCCACGAACTGGCCAACTGTTCCCGGGCGTGATCGCAGATATGATAGTCGTCACCTGGTGGTATCTATAGAACCCAAACACAAGCCAACCCAAAGCCAAACCAAATCCACAACTAAAACTAAACACATGCCGGAAGCTTCAATGGTTTACGGGCTTTAAGTATCACGCGATGATACCCGTTGATCGCCCCAATTGATCAATTTCGGAGTGCCGTGACGCACTTAGAGGCGGAATGCGATTTGGATAATCGGGGGATTTATAGGCCCAAGATAGCAACAGTGTCAGCGAAAGGTATATGCCAAGAGGGACTAAGCAAACAAAAAATATATAGAAGTTTGAAGTGAAATATTTACTGAGTTCCCTGTTTTTACAAAGTAATATTTGCTATCACCAAGGTTACCATTTATTCATTATTTATTATTATTATTCCCTTAATTGAGGCATACTAAAAGCTAATTTTAAAATGATTATAAATTATAAATAACTAGAATTTCCATAATCAGCTGAAACACAACAAAGTTTTGCAAATGTTTGCCACAAAATGCCAAACAAGTTTTGCCATAAAAAACTTAAGTATATAAACGCAGGCACTTAAAATGTTTAAATAATAGCTCGTATCTTATAAGCTTACGTGACTTCAAAATATGTAATTTCTTTGAGAGCTTATTGCTTTATCTCACTTTTTTTTAAAGGTGTAATAACAAGTGTAAAGCAGACGTAATGCCATATCTGAGAACTTAGTCAAGGGCTAACTTTCACCGATAAACTAAGTATTTATATATCAGTTAAAGAGAACCGGAAATTCTTAAGCTTATAAAGAGGAAAAATATTTTAGATAGGTTTCATCAAAGGAAAAATATTTAGGATAGTTTTTATACCCATACAGGCATCAGTCTTTCCAAGGGAAGTCTTTTTAATAATTTATTTCTTTTTATTCCATATATTCCTAATTTTGTAATGAGAATTATTATTATAAAGACTTTCCTTGAAAAAAGTGATACCTTAATGGTAATAAATTCATTTTAAATATTTTCCCATGGCAAAACTATCTTGAATATTTTTCCTTGATTATTAATTTAATAATTTCTTAAACTTAAAAACTTACTGGTTTGCATTTCAGTGCAGAGAAAGGCAAAGATCATTGTCTTTACAATCTTTCGCCAGTGTTCGTTGAGCTGCATTCTGAAAGTTATGCTTCACTTTTCCAACACACAAAGGCACAATAAAAAATTATAAAAAATTATAAAAAATTATAAAAAATTATACAAAATATATATACAAAATATATATTATATATAGAGCACAGGTGATGATCTCAAAGATCGCTTTGATCCCAGAATTTGAAGCGGGAAAGCCTGTGCTGTTCGGTTCACCTGTCGAGCGTTGAATGAACGTTGAAGGAACGGCAGCCGAGCTTCTTTCCTAAATCGAACGCAAACGCAAACGCAAATTCGCAAAAGCGTTCTTAGATAATTCCATAATTTTGTTTTGGTTTCGTGAGTTTTGATTCCGACGACGTCGACGGCGATAAAGCAATCACCCATACGCCTATAGAGCCCCGATCCAATTCGAATCGAATAATAAACAAAACAAACACACACGCGAGCCAGCGATAAGGTGGGCAGGCAGCTCCTTCTTGATTATTGTTTTTTGTTTTTTGTTTTTGTTTTCATATTTTTATTTCGCGGAATTTGTTTATGTTGCACAGGAGAAGTCGGGCTTTAAGGAAGAGGAGCCTTCTGGTAATCCAAATCCTTTAAAAACCAAACATTGAGAGCTGTAAGTAAACTATGATTAGAGATTAGAGGTCTCTGATGAAGCTTGGCTAATACGTATTATAGTGAAAAATGTATGTTCTGGGAAAACTATTTTCGGGGGACCTTGTGAAGTGCCAAACATGTGTATGTATATTCTTAAGATAGCAACCTTTATGAGGGCAATACACAGAGAATAATTTGGAACTTTAGTTGTAAATAAGAAGCATTAAAAAAAAAACGGAAAAAAATAAATAAATAGATTAAAAAAAATGTTACAAAATATAAAAGAAAAAATGGCTGTTTATAGAAATTTTTATTTACTTTAAAGCGAAATTGTATAATTTTTAAACGTATAAAAATGTATTTATTGGAATTTTGAAATCTCTTAAAAGGGCGCTTAAAAGTATGCTGTGAACATTTTTACTTTGCCTGTAATTTTCTTAATAAAATACTTTTTAGAATATTTTAAAATTCAGGCATGCCACAGAAATTGCTGAGGACTTAAAATCACTTTAAGTGTGGCCCAAAAGTATGCTAAAAAATGTGAAATCAGCCAATTTAATATTAAATTAAGACTTTAGAATATTTTATTGCATACTTATGGACATCATTTCAGTGGATTTTTAATTCCACAGCAATTTCTGTGGCACTCCTGTTTTTTATTCTTTAATAAATTAATGTTGTAATAAAACTTGTATTTAATGCTTCGCAAAACAGCATAAATAAATATTATAATTTACTGAAAATAATACAAATATTTTCCAAATACTTAAATTCTTAAAAAATAAAAATTTACCAGATTGTAGCGGAAATAACGCGTTACAAATAAGTATCACAATTTACTTAAAGAAATATAAATAATTTCCAAATACCTCAATTCCTAAACTACAAATTAACTCGAGTGTAGCGGTAATAACGCTTTCTAAATAAATATCAAATTTTACTAAAAATAATATAAATAATTTCTAAATACTTAAATTCCTAAAAACTACAAATTAACTCGAGTGTAGCGGAAATTACGCCTTCCCTTCTTGAAAACTATGAATAGGCCACTTGGTCGAAACTAAAACGGAAAGCAGGAGATTACATCGCCCGAGTGTGTGGACGATAAGGATCGATCGCAGGAAGGGGCTCGAGATTGCGTTACTTTGTGCATGTCGCCCCCAAAGATCGGGGATTAATAGGGGATTTTGGAACGCACTCGGGGACCTTCGATTGGAATCGAAATCACAATCGAATCGGACAGACAGACAATCGATGGTATCGCTGGAGTGGATGCAGCCTGGACTCGTTGACCTTGCCTTTAATCCAGGCGATCGATGGTCCGATGGATCGATGGATTGATGGCTTGCTTTTGCAGTCACGGACACCGTTCTAGAAAAAGCCGTCCCGTCTGGTGGCCATAAAGATAACGCCTATCGGGTGGCCAGCTTCATTCATCGGACTAGTGAAATCAGGTTTGTTTTCTGCGCCGTAAACTATTTTTAGTTAACTCAACTAACTAATGCTGATAGCTGATAGCGCTCGATCAGGGATTAGTTTGGCCAGTTTCCGCTGATTATATATGGAGAGGGGGATAGTTTTTATCGACTGCCCAGAAGTAGGCCATGGTTTTGGGAGAGCCATAAGCCACGTTAGGAACCCATTCCGTTGAGCTTTTGGCCAAGAGAAGTAAATATATTGCTTTTTAAATTCAATAAATATGAATAATTTAAAACAAAAGCTTAAAGGGTTACTTAAGTCCTTTCAACTAAGTTTTTTTTTATTTTTAAATAAATTAATTAATAGATTTCATTGTTTTTATTTCTTGTCAGGTTATTATAGTTATAACCAGAAGATTGCAACGCTGTGAAGGAAGCATCTCCGAAATACCAGGCGAACAGAAATACTATCTGGAGGATGGCTTCTTCTGCGCTTAAAGTTCTAAAGTTAAGTTTTAAAAAATGTACTTTAAAAATCATTATTCCAATTTTATGGACAAATCAAAGCTAATAATAATCATAACTCAGCCAAAATAGCTTTAGTTCCAACTCGGAAAGCATATTTGTGTTAGTTTTTCGCAAATAAATAAATCTGCATACTGCGTTTAGAAATTTTAAATAAATAATTTTTTGTTATTTTTAACAATTTCTGTGATGTAACCTCTTATCGAATTTTCAAAAATCAGCCAAAATTTTTTTTTGTTGATATTTTTCAATATTTTGGTTTTAAATGTTTAAAATTTTAATGACAAATCTGAAAATACACGGCTTTTATCCATCACTCCCTTTTTGGCTATAGAAGACTCTTAAGAAGACCTCATATTTGGATGAAAAATATATTTCGAAATATATGATAATTTTTTGGAAAAATCTAAGATAAAAATATTCATAGCTCAGCCAAAATAGCCTTAATTTCAATTCGGAAAGCTGTTCTATGCTAGTTTTTTAAGGTTATAAAATCTACCTATTAAATTTAAAAATTAAAAAAAAATTAACTTTTGCAAAATTTTTGACAATTTTAATGATGTATCCCCTTATGAAATTTAAAATTTTTTTTTTTTTTAATATTTTTACTATAAATGAAATATTTTTTAATGGCGGATCGGGAAATGTATGACATTTGGCAATCACTCGCTTTTTGGCTAAGCGATAACCTCAAGAAGACTTAAAATAGGCCAAATATTCTAGGGACCTTGGGTCTACGTTTATCGGTATTTTTATACCCTTGCAAAGGGTATTTATTCTCACATAGATACGAACAAAATACCAGGCGAACAGAAACACCAGAAAGAGCATAACTTTCTCTACGTTTAAAGTAAATATAACAGTTTTTTGCCAGAGAGATCCTAAGGTGAGAGAGAGAGTCAGAGAGATGCCATAACTGTTATATTAAAGTAAGGCTGAGAGTTCAGCGTCTACCAGCTGCCATTTCTGGGCGCCGTATAACAATAATAAATAATATAAAAAAACAACATTTATATTATAATATATTTAAATATATTCATTGATATTAAACAATAATAAAAAAAAAATAGTTAGCACAGTTTTTTATGGAAGTAACTCTAAGATTGAAGTCAATGACTTAGCATAGCTCTGAGGGCCAGAAGGCCGGGCAGGAGCAGGCTTAGAGTGCTAGCAATGGCGGTCATGGCACCACCGCCTCCGTCATCGAGGCCACCATTGCCACTGCCACTTCCGTCTTCACCGCTTCCCTCACCACTTCCCTCACCACTTCCCTCACCACTTCCCTCGCCACTTCCCTCGCCACTTCCCTCACCACTTCCCTCACCACCATTCGGATCCTCGCCCATCTGCTGCAGGATCCAATCGTAGTAGTAGGCCACCTCGGTGTAGACGCCCGGCAGCCTGGGCAGCGCGCACTGGATGCCCCACGAGACGACGCCGGCCAGCTCGCTCTGGCAGACCATCGGTCCGCCGGAGTCGCCCGAGCAGGCATCCTTCTCGCCCTGCTCCAGGTAGCCGGCACACATCATGCCGGGCAGTATCAGGTGCCCCAGATCGCTGTCCTCGATGCAGTGCTCCTCGCTGATGATGGGCAGATCGACGGTCATCAGGAGATCCGAGATATAGCCAGCCTCCGTGGTGCCCCAGCCGGTCACTTGGCAGACAACGCCCTCGGCTACCGGATAACGATTGAGGGCAATGGGTCGGATGGTGGGATGACCCGTCGGCACCGTATCGTTCAGCTCCAAGAGGGCAATGTCTTTGTCGTAGGTGGACAGGACGAACTTATCCAGTTGCATGATCCGCTGCTTGAGCTCAAAGGTCAGCGTGTTGGTCTTGTCGAAGCGATCCAGGTTGCCCATCACCACGATGAAGTCCTCCTTGGGCAGGAAGGTGCCGTCGTAGATTACTTGGCTGGAAGGGAAAAGGGGATATTTAATTTAATTAATATAATTAATATAATTAATATAATTCATATAATTCATATAATTAATATAATTAATATAATTAATATAATTAATATAATTAATATAATTAATATAATTAATATAATTAATATAATTAATATAATTAATATAATTAATATATTTTATATAATTCAATGTTTATTTTATTTAATTAATAATAAATTCAATCTTTTAAATATGAACATTAATGATCCTTTACCAAGCTTTCTTACTTTACACTGTGAGCGAGATAGAAGATTCAAACATTGTGCGTGCGCGGGCAGAGGCTGGGCGAAGACATTCGCTGTCACGCCTTTTTTTAAACGATTTGTTTAATAGTTTATAGAAATAAATAAATAAATAATAATTTAAAAGATCCTTTACCAAGCTTTCTTACTTTACATTGCAAGCGAGATAGAAGATTTAAGGATTGTGCGTATGCCGGCAGAGGCTGGCCATAGAAATTTCCTGTCACGCTTTATTTTTAATACGAATTTCACAAAAAATTATCTCTCTGTGGATGTGTTTTTCCCGCCTGACAAATATTAACAATTGATAATAGTTATTGATAAAAGTTAAATAGCCATAAATAAGTTAATAACCACGTGAAGCGGCACTTGTGAATGCTAATTATATAATTCACACCGATATTTGATCAGCGATAAGGAATTCATAATTATTAATTAGTTTCGATCGCTCGTAAAATAAATAAATAAATTCGAAATTAATATTAAGCTTTGAGAGCTCAAAAAATAGATAATTAAATAATATATAAAAAATCAATGGTAATCTCTTTATCGGATAAATAAATAAAAAGGAAAAAAAACTATATTAAATTTATGAAAAATCGGAAAAATAAAAGGAATTCCACTTACTCCACAAAACAATGGGCGGCGGTCAGCACCCAGCCCGGCCGGATGAGCGATCCCCCGCACAGGTGACCCGTTCCAAAGAAATAGCCATCGTTCAGGGCCTTCCTTATGCCCACCTGATGCCTGGTGGCGCCCAGAGTGGCCTCAGTTCCGTTGATGATACGCCCAGGATCCACATCGAAGCGGGGCTTAATGGATCTGGCCCCCAGCGGAGTGGGTCGCGTGGCACCTGGAGGAGATGACAAGGATTCCAGAAAAATTCCAGGAAATTGGGGAAATAGAGTAGCTTACCACTCAGTGCCGCAGCCAGGAGCAGAAGCGATCCCGCTAGCATTAGTCCCGATCCCATCATGGTGGCTTAGCTTCCGTTGTGCTGTGTCCCCGACGTGGCAATGCCAACTGGTGCAGGAGGCCGAGGCGACGTCGAAGCCATATCGCCGCCGCCAAATAAATCTGACAGCGGGCTGGGCATCCTAATCTAATCAAAAACACTCATCATCACCACCATCATCATCGTACATCGTCCAATCGTACATCGAATGTACAAGACACGAAACCCTTCGGGCTTTCAGCCTTCGCCAGACTGACTCGCCGAAGATTGGAGACCGGAGGCACACATGGGTGCGAACTGCAGCCACTTAAGGCGACTCCCATGGATTTTCCCTGGCTCGCAATCTCTGGGTTTAACACACCGATTTATAAGGCCCTCGAAAAAAACAAGGGGAGCTACAAAACTCGGGAATTTCGCAAAAGAAAAATGCGTTTCTTAAAAATCTACAATTTGGGTTTTCCGGACTTACAAGTAGATCCTTGATTGAAGTCTAAAAGACTTTCTTTGGCGACCGTGAAATCATTTTAAAAGCATTTAATTATAAATATTAAGTTAATAGACAAATAATACATTGAACTTAATCCCTCAAACTATAAAAGAAATTTTAATAATTTAATTATTAACTATAAATTATTTTAGAAAATAAAAAAGATGTACTAGATACTCGAATAAAGTCTAAAAGACTTTCTTTGGCGACCGTGAAATATATGAAAAATGGCTTTGCTTTGGCGACCGTTAAATATGTAACATAATATATAAATTATTTACTTATTTCAGTTAGTATTACTCACTAACATCAAAATCAAATCAAAATTCCAATACTAAATAAATAAGATTAAACAAAGAACCATATCAGCCTATCGTATAATTTCCCAGAAAACACGTTGAATGCGAATTTATACGATTGCTGACCATTTTTCGGTTTCAAATTAATTATACTCGCGTTTCTTGGCCAAATTAAATTGATAAACGCTTCAGTTAATAAGGCAAGTAAACAGTTTATACAAAATCAAAAAATTAATAGGCGAGAGATATCGAAAACAAAGCAATTGGCCCCAAGAGTTACTCATTCACAAGCGAAATCTGGGTCAATTTCGAATATTTATATCATTGTTATTTGCTATTATTTCGGGTAGATAGCTTAAATTGTTTTTAACTTTAAGTGTTTATTTACGTAGCCATAAATAATAAGGTCAGTGTTCTTTGTTTCTTTGTTAGTATTTATGAGACAATTATGTATAATGAGCATTAAATTAATAAACTGAAAGTAATAAAAAGAACAGGGATTGTCATGAGATAGGATATAAAAAGAGAAGGATCCACACTCGAAGAAAACAAGATATTTTTAGACATTAATAAATAGAAAAAAAAATTCAAAATAATAAAATAATCAAACAAGAATTTAATTTAAGATAGACTTTAATTAAACCAAAACATTTCTTAGTTCTTCTATATCTATATAGAATAAAGAGCCGCTTTTCAAACTCAAACCAAGAATCAAATTTTGTTTATAATTCCCAACTCTTTTTTCGTTGAGCTTGACAGCCTTAAAACTTGAAAAAAAAAATTATGAAATTATTTACCAAAACTAATTAAGACCTTTTAGTCCTCAATCCAAGGAAAAAACTACATTTAGCTTATAATTCCCAAGTCGTTTTTTGTCGAGCTGTTTGGCCTTAAAATTGAGGAAGAAATTGTTAATATTTTGGGCAAATTTTAACTATTTTCCTTTAATATTTTTGTTACACGTTTTCTATGCATAAAGTATACCCCATTCCCAACTGCCAATTGCCCATTGAACACCACTCTGATGTCATCGATGTCATCGATCACCCTCGTCGTCGTCGTCTATCTTCAAGTGGCTGGCGATCGGATGGCCACCTCCCGGGCTCAGGTGGCTTCTCGCCACGATTAGATAAATCAGTAGTTGGAACAACAGACAAAGCAAGCGATTTATTGTGTCACAGAAGGCCGACGACGATGATGATGATAGCAGCCAGAAGGCCAACCAGGAACTCGATGGAATCGGAGCTGCCACCATTGCTGAGCTTCATTTGACGGTACTCGGAGTAGTCCAGCGAGGAGTTTGCAGCCCGTATCCAATCCACGAACTTCGAGACATTCGTGTAGACGCCCGGGAAGCCAGGATCGGCGCAGCCCACGCCCCACGAGATAATGCCAGCCAGGTGGCCGTCGCAGACCAGTGGACCGCCGGAGTCCCCCTGGCAGGCATCGATGCCGCCCTGGAGGAAGCCGGCGCACATCTGGGAGTCGGGCTGCTTGTAGATGAGGCGGCACAGCTCCGTTTTCAATATGGGGACCGGAGCCTGCTGCAGGGATATGGATTTGTCGCGCTAAGGGATAAATCTCAAGTTATTTTTTTATAAATTAAAAAATTTACTACTGTAACTCACCTTCCTGGCCCTGCCCCAGCCATGGATGAGGCAGGAGGTGCCCTCGACGGGCGCTTGGGTGGCCAGCGGCACCGCTCGCACCGTTTGCGACGCCTCCCACGGTATGAAGCCGTTGAGGAAGAGCAGGGCAATGTCGTTCGCCAGCGTGCTGGCATTGTACTTCTCATGGCCAATGATCTGCTGGACGAGGTACTCCTGGGTGAAGCGGTCCATCTGGTCGATGGCACTGATGCCGGCCACCACCACGTATAGCTCGGGGCTGCGATAGTGGAGCCGTGCCGTGCTATTACTGCAGGGGAATAGGCTTAATATAAGTTACAGGTTACGGCAGGGAATAACCGATATATTGGGCCTTTTTTTATAGGTTATAATTAATAATAAATTGATTAATTATTGTTTTATAATATTAATAAAAAAGAGTCTAAAAATTACTTTAAGCTTAAATAATTTCACGGTCGCCAAAGCAAGTTTTTTTTTGACTTTATTCAAAGATCAAATCTTGTTTATGGTTTTTTTTTAAATATTTATAGTTAATAAATCATTGATAATAAATAATTTTATACTTATAAGATATAAGTTAAATATTTAATAAGGGCCCTTGAAGATTACTTTAAATTCGAGGCTTATACAATTTTTCCATATATTTCACGGTCGCCAAAGCAAGCCTTTTTGACTTTATTCAAGGATCTAGTACTTTCTTTGTTATTTTTTTAATAATTTATAGTTCATAATAAATTCATTAAGATTTCTTTGATAGTCTTAAGAGTTAAATTCAAAGTATTAATCGTCTCTTTACTAAATTTTGATAAATAAATGCTTTTAAAATGATTTTCATACATTTCACGGTCGCCAAGTCAAGTTTTTTAGACTTCATTCAAGGATCTAGTACTTTTTTTCTTTTTAGTTTATGGTTAAAAATTAATTAATTTAATTTTTCCTTATTTTTTTACTAAATATTAAATAAATATTTTTTAGAGACTACTTAAGATACCAACAAATTGATTTTCCTATATTTCACGGTCGCCAGAGCAAGCCATTAAAGGATCTAAAGGACACAATTGATTATATGGGGGGGTATAGGACTTAATTGGCCAAAATATATCGGTTATAGAATAGGAATAGAGGGAAAAATATGTAAGAACTACCATCACCCACTCGGCATAGCAGTGGGCAGCGGAGCAGACCATCCGCTGGGAGATGACCGCTCCGCCGCAGACATGACCCAATCCAAAGTGGTGCTCGTGGATGGAGCGCTTGCGCACGGACACCTGGAAGGGCACCTGGTCGATGGTCACCCTATAGCCGCCGACCACCTTGGGCAGTCTCACAAACGGCGCGGAGGAGGAGTTTGCGTCGGAGAGCGGGTTGGTGCTTACTGGCTCTGGCTCGGGTTCGGGTAAAGATTGTGGGGACTCACGCTGGCCATAGGCCGCCAAGGTCAGAGACAGCAGCATCAGCGGCCACTGGTGGTGGTCCAACTCCATCGCCAGAATCCAGAAACTTGGGCTTGGGCTTCGATGAGAAATTTAGGTGAAAATTTCCTCTGTCTGATGGCAGATGGATCGATGTCTAGGCGATGCTTTATAAACGAAGGGAATGGCTTTTTTTTAAACTAAAATATACAGAAATGTCCAAGGAGAGATTTGAAATCTTCTTTAAAAAATCTCCAAAGAAAGATTTAAAATCTTCTTTACAAATCTCCAAAGAGAGATTTGTAATCTTCTTTAAAAAATCTCCAAAAAAAGAGAGATTTGAAATCTTCTTTAAAAAAATCTCGAAAAAGAGATTGGAAATCTTCTTTAAAAAATCTCCAAAGAGAGATTTAAAATCTTTTTTTAAAAATGTCGAAAAAGAGATTTGAAATCTGCTTTAACAAATCTCCAAAGAGAGTTTTGAAATCTTCTTTAAAAAATCTCGAAAAAGAGATTTGAAATCTTCTTTAAAAAATCTCCAAAGAAAGATTTGAAATCTTCTTTAAAAAATCTCCAAAGAGAGACTTAAAATCTTCTTTAAAAAAAATCTTGAAAAGAGATCTGAAATCTTCTTTAACAAATCTTCAAAGACAGATTTAAAATCTTCTTTGACAAATCTCCAAAGACAGATTTGAAATTTTCTTTAAAAAATCTCGAAAAAGAGATTTAAAATCTTCTTTAACAAATCTCCAAAGACATATTTGAATTTTTCTTTAGAAAATCTCGAAAAGAGATTTAAAATCTTCTTTAACAAATCTCCAAAGAGAGATTTAAAATCTTCTTTAAAAAATCTCGAAAAAGAGATTTGAAAGCTTCTTTAAAAAATCTCGAAAAAGAGATTTCAAATCTTCTTTAACAAATCTCCAAAGAGAGATTTAAAATCTTCTTTAACAAATCTCCAAAGAGAGATTTGAAATCTTCTTTAACAAATCTCCAAAGAGAGATTTGAAATCTTCTTTAAAACGAGAAAGAAAGCTAACTTCGGTAAACCGAAGTTTATATACCCTTGCAGTCAGCAATTGGATCATTGAAAATCGATCCATTTTGGTAATGTAAAAAAAAATGTCAAATTATGTAAATTTTGTAAATTTTACATTTTACATGTAGAATTTTACATTTTCATATAAATCGACCGATCCCTTCTATAGCAGCTATATGATATAGTTGTCCGATCTTAATGAAATTAAAACCGTAATTCTAGAACTATAAAAAACGACTATATCTCGAAGTTTATAGAAATTCGTTGAAAAACAGAGAAGTTAAAATTTTTTTTACATAAATTTCGCCATCATTCCTATGGCAGCTATAGGATATAGTGG